>JAREIS010000459.1:0-280130 GCA_030060385.1 Muscicapa striata striata | reverse complement strand
TTCGCTTCCTGGGGTTCGTGTTTCCCGGGCGGGCGGAGCCGCCCCCGGCACTGAGAAGAACGGGGCTCAGCGCACCGCGGCGGCGCCTCGGCGGTGAGTGCGGGACGAGCCCCCACCTCTCCCCTATCCCCGCTCCCCTCTCGCGCCGTGGGACTCCCTGGCAGCCTTTCCCGCCCTGCGGACCCTCGCGCCGCCTCTGAGGGGCCTCTGGCGCCGGGCCGCGGTGCCGCGGGGCGGGGAGGGACGGGGGGCCGGGCCGGCGGGAGGGGCCCGAGCGGCGGCGGCTCAAGGGCGCTGCCCCGGCGGTGGCGGAGCGGCCGCTGCTCCTCCCCGACCCCGCCGGGTGCCTGTCCCGGGGCACGGCCGGGCGAGCGCTGCCCTTCCCTCCCTCACGTGCGGCCGCGGCTGCGCCCCGCTGCCCCCCGCCGCCCCCTCCGGCTCCACACAGGGCCCCGGGAAGAGCCGCCCGCCCGCCCGCCCGCCGGATCACCCAGGCCGGGCAGGAGGTACAGCGGCGGAAGGACTCCGAGGAGCCCTTGTGTGGATGGGCAGAAAAAAGTGCTGTAGTGCGGGGACGGAGCCGAGGTTGCGTTGGTACCGCTGCAAACCGGGCTGGATGAGTGGAACGTGATGCTGGTTAAAATGTGTGTGTGTTTATGTGATGGGTGGGCGGGAAGAGTGACCGTGTTCAGACATGTGTCCCACGGGGGGAAAAAAGTTTCCCCAGCTGTTTGTAGCAAAATGAGGGAATGTTTGTTTCTGGAGACGCTTCGCTGGCTGTGGATAAGCGCTGCTTGCAGCGTGGTATCTTGGAAGCTCAGATCTGCTTTACGAAAGTGCATGTAGGAGGATCTACTACAGCATACAGCTGAGGCTTGTTGAATAAACCGAAGACTCAACAAAGTGTTTTCCTAGCTGAAGTAGATATCCTTACTGCTGTAAACAATACTTGTTTTTCCATGGTAACGTTTCACTAATCTCATGAACATTTGTTAAAACATTTCTTTGTAAAGTTGACTTTTTAGTTGTTTTTACAAGCCATTAATTACTATTTTTAAATCATGACTTGCTAGAGTTCAGTGTCACGTTGAGAACCTCTACAAAAACTCTGACTTTTCCTGCAGAATTGTAGGTGTGTTTTTGGGGGTTGTACAGCTCTGTATTTGAAAGCTCTGTTTTGCCTAGTGTTTTCCAGTAATATCGCTATCCATATGAATGGATTTTGGAAATTAGTTCCTGTTGCAAATGATAGCTTTGATTCATAGGCTCATTAAATATGTTCAAGCAGCTTTCTAGTTAGCTTGTCCATACTGAAGTTGCTCAGCAATGCCCTCCTCTCCTGTGGTGACTCTCTAAGGGTGCAGATTCCTTGGAATGCGCGCGGTTGAGATATGAGTGAATGCTCTCATCTGCTGCATTACCCAAGGCCCCGAATTATAAGATAAGCTCCAGTTTTTCTACGTGGGCCGTGGTTAGTGCAGGGTCAGCTGGGTGGATGTCTCTCGGGGGAGGGGTTCGCAGGGGTCACTTTTCACCTGAGTTTAACTGAGTTGCAGGTGTAAGTAGACAATACCTCAGCGAAGAAATCGCCCTGCAAAAAGTTGAGGCTGGAGATGGGGGAGCCTAGAGGGGTGTTAGCTGCGTGTTAGATTTTCTGCTGTGAGGTTTTTGGGCAGTAAGGTACAGGCACATCTATCTTAGTAGAGTAGGTGAGGTCATCATTATACATTTACTTTTATATTGTTTAGCTATACAGCATGTGTGCTGATGGGCAAAATGTTATTGGGATGCTTAAAGTGAATCACCTGAGTCCTGTAATACGGAAATCCTGGTAAAAATGTAATAATAAACCAGTCAGTGCCTGCTGATTAGGCAGGCTTTTTAATTGATGCTTTACTTCAGTTTCTGTATACCTGCAAATTTAGCTAGAGATCTACACTTTCATTTAAATAATAAGTTAAAACGTTTGGACGTAAAAGTCTTGACAAAGCTTTATCTCCCAGAGTTCGTGTGATTGAATAGTCCAATAAAACATTTAGGTTGAGTGTGTGTCATGGCTTTGCTTGGTGATGCTTATTTCATCATTAGAACTTGATGTTGGAGGATGACTTCAGAGGAGGAAGTTTCAGTAGAGAATTTTGTGTAGCTCTGAGGTAGCGTATTTTACCTTACATCTGCCTACTGTCATAGCAAGTAAGAAATTAGATTTTTTTTTTTCAGAAGTAATGTATAATAAAAATAATATGTAGACATAGCTGCATCTAGAACATGATGGCTGCAGCCACAATGATGGAAAGAATTGAAGGATTGATATAAAATCAGTAATTTGAAAATGTGTTCAACGGGGGTTGGTTCTCTTGGCGTTTTGAGTGATTTTTTTTTTTTTTCTTTTCCCTCTGGTGAAGCTGGTGTATTTCTGCTCACAGAAGAGATTGGATTTACAATTAAGCAGTATGGACTGGAGATCATAGAATAAGTCTAAGAAGCTTAGTTATTGACTTGCATGAGTTTATTAATAGTCTGCCTAATGGTTTGGTTACTCTGTTCTCCATTTTCTGCAAAATGCTTGGAAGCAGAGTCTGTTCTAGTCACTTATTGCCATTATTGTGTTTATTTTCTTGGAAATCTTTTTATACATAGATATTGTCTCCTTTGTGCAGTAATAACAACTAACAGTCATTTTCCAGTTTCTTTGCAGTGGCTTTCCTCTGTCATTGCTCTTAGTGCTGCTATTAGATTCGCAAATTCTGCAGTACTTCTCCTTACAGCATCTTACAGCTATTCACTTCTTTATCATCAGTTTTTATTTTTCACTCAGCCTTAACCCGTGTGTAATTTGGGTCAGAACCAGCGTTGTTTGTTTTCACAGGATAGATTAAGCATGTTTAGCACATAGATAAAGGAGGGAAGTACCTGATAGTAGCACATATGTACCACTGGTTTTCTTTAAAGCTATAAGTTTTCTGTCACCTTAGTGCTTATAAAATGTATTTGCTCTGTATTTGCTTTTAATGATCTGTTTCTGGCATTTTCAGAAATTTTAATCATAAAATGTTTCACTGTCTTAGGGAAAGAATAGCTAGGGAATGTCAGTCTTCAGTTCTAATTGCAAGAACCCAGCACAGAGATGTTGAGCAAACAGTAACGTGCATTTCTAATAGTTTCACCAATTGTGGTAGAAAAATACATATATTCTTGCTAGCAGTTTTCCTTAGCTTAGCATTTACTCCATTTGTCTTTCTCCATTTTCAGATAAAATGTGTATGCTAAGGTTGCTTGTTCTTTCAGCAAACAGAGAGTGGAATATGGACTGAAGAATTCGTGTTAATTTCGTGTGAATCGAAGCTAAACTTTTTATTACTATCTGCTAATAAAAATAGGGCCACTTTTTGGTACTTGGGCCAGCTGTCACTGTCAGACAAGTAGTTGCCTGCTGGTATTTCTGCTCGCGAGGTGACCGGGGTGAGAGTAATCAGGATATTCTGTTTGCTGTTCCCTGTCCCTTTCGGCGGACATAGAACTCTTACACTTCCTTACATTTCTCTTCTGATCATGCCTTTTTTGTGTTGCACATCTACTCATTATTTTTTATTTCTTCAGGGAAGTAAATGTGCTTTGCTCAAGGCGTTGGTGTCACTTATTTTTTCTCCTTTAGAGCAGTAGGCAGTGAGTACGTTAAATTTATTTTTTCCCTTTGCCTTCTTATAGTGGTTAGAGGGAGAGGGTGTTTTTGCACTTATTATGGTTTGCATCGTGTTGTAGGGGAATGTTCTGAGGTTTTTAAGTTTTCATCAGTGCAAGGGTTGTGGTTGGAGTTTGGATGTTCTCCGTGTTTACCATGTAGTGAGCTATGGAGATGACCTTTTCCAGTTTCAGCTAGTCAGTACGGATTGCGTTTCTGGGCCCTGCCAGCTTTAGTAGTTCTGAAATTGGATATCGTGCATGTATTTCCTGATTTAATGTCTGTGGATTAGAAAAAAACACAATAGTTCCTCTGTGAGAAAATCTGGGAAGCAAGTTAATGTTCTATCTGAGACTTGCACTGTTTAAATTTTTTGGAATACCTACTTTAAAAGTAAAATGGATCTGAAAGCAGCTCTTAGCCAGTTTTGCTTTTGAGTCGGTGGAGCAACATCCTGCTTGTCAGGAGAAAGGGGAGGTATCATAAGGCAGCACTTGTGCTGCGTGCTACAGGGTACCGGGCAGAATAAATGTGTAAAAAATAACCTGGAGCTTGATATATTTTGCCTGTGTTAGACAGAAGATGTGAGGCTGGAAAGCTAATTAGCGGATGAAAGGATAAGAGGCAAAGTTGCAAAACAAAGAGTTGATAATTTTAGATAGCCTGACGGAGGATTAGTCAAAAGGTGATACAATAATATCATGTTGCTTGTGTGAGGGGAAGTCCTCTAATCCATCTAAATGAGTAAGGAAGTAAAAGTTATTGATGTTTTTACTTGCATTTAATTTCTATAATTTTGTCATGACTCTTGACTGTGTCATAAAAAGTGCTATAAAGAAAAGCAACCTGGCAGCGAGAGTTTTTCAGTAGTGTATTGGGTTTTTCATTAGTGAAGTCTCTTCTGTAACAGGAGAAATTTATGCCCTTTGATTTGGTAGTAGCCTACGAAGAACATAGTTTTTGCAAATACTGTTGGCTTTCTTCCGCTAACTTTGAAGATTTTTCACATTCTAGCCTCTGCTTTGCTTGTTGGAAATGCTTCTTCCTGTTCCTCTGATCCTCTTGTATCCTAGGGTCGCAGGCGTTTTTTTCCTACTCGAGTCCCTCTTATTTTCTTACCACAAACACTGGTTGTGCCTGCAGTTTTCTAATGTGTTGTTCATGGGGCAAAAAAAGACTTTGTGAGAGAGTTTCACTAGTTCAATTAAATGTTTGATTTTAAATCCAGAAGCTGAATGTTTGGAAAGGTGTTTGCTGGCCTTCTTGTTTTAGGACCGGTCCAAAACATGGTCAGAACTAAGAAACTCCTGGGCTGCTCTGTGACAATCTCATTACCAACTTCCCTGGGCCTGTGACCTCTCTGCATAAGTCTCAGGACAGTACCACATGAGTGGCAGGAAAGATAGGAGACCACCTCTGGGGAGTAGAAGGAGCTCTTCAGGGACTTGGCAGTCTACTGTGGACTAAATATATTTTGGCCTTAGGGTGGTCCACCAATGATAATGGGAGTAGGTCCACTTGTCTCGCTGCTTCTTACAGCCAAGAGATACAAATTACTCAGCACTTTGGTGTCAGTGTCCTCTAGTTAGGAACTCCTGTGTCTTAGGAGCTGAAGAGATCCAGGTTGTCCAGCTCTTCTCCTGGGCAATTGAGAACCTTTTAGCTCTCTTCTTGGATATTTGGGATCCTTAGAAGTAATCTGATGACTCTTTCTGGAGAAGATGAAAGTGCCACAGAGTACATTTTATTTTCTTATTACTGCTGACAGTATATTCTGCTTTTTATACAGCAGTATAGTAACTTTATGTTTTAAAAGCTTACTTACTTTACCATTACAGTGAAACACTATTGCAAATCTCTGAGGTTTCTGTTGTTTGCATACTGTGACTTGAGAAACCATAAGTTAATAGTATTAGAGGGTGCACATAGGATAAGGAATGATGAGTAACTTTGGAAAAAGTGTTAGGATAATGTTTTGATTTTAAAAATTTGCCTCTGAGATAGAGGAAAGAAATGTGTCCCCTCAGTCCAGCTTCTTACAAAGACTGAAACATACTTAACTCCTGAGTGAATTACCATCCATCTTTCATCCGAAGCAGCTCAAAATCCCTTTAACAAAGAAGGCCATAATACATATTGCTCTAAATAGTTGCTTTAAAGCATTTTCAGCTACTTTTATGGGGTTTAATATCTTTCTTTGTGACTCTCTCTGGGATTTTTATGTGTTGAGATTTTTCCTGGATGTATTAGTGTTATTATAACAACATTCTTATATTGCTGTCAACACAGTAGTTTCACTCTGTGTTGGGAATTTATTTACTCTGATAACTGTGTTTGGGGTTTTATTTTGGAGTTCTTGTATCTTTTTAAAGTTCCACTTAACTGCTTCAAGTAAGAAGTTTAAAAAAGAGCTCTTTGGCACAAATGTGTGTTTATGCAGGATATTTTACTATTACAACCATCGTAATTTAGATTCTTATCCTTCCATATGTATTTGGGTTCTGAGATTAATTTGTTTAAAATTAAATTTTTAGTACTTTTGTCTGTCAAATGGCTGAGATTCTGCATTATAAGGATTGAGTTGCATTGTATCAGGTGCCTATTCTTGCAGATTAAAAATGCAGATGAGTCTTCTTTTGAAGAGAACAAAAATGAGAGTCAAAGCACAGTGTTTATTTGTGATTGTTAAGATTCATCCCATTTTTCATTGACACCGCAAAAAAAAATTCAATACTTAATGTTTTCTCACATTTGAAATGGATCCTCAAAATTAAAGTGGATCTTGTCTATACTATTCCCTATAATACTACAGTATTTCCCTGCCCCTCATAGCAAGTATCTTTTTTTGTGGTGATTTCATACAGGTTCAGCTCATGTTTTTCCTAGCCCTTCAAGGCAAAGTGGGATAATAAAACTAAAATCGAGTTTTTCTTATTATAGTTGTGCTTTTTGCTTGGATAAATGTTTGGGCGCTTCAGGATCTGCTCATGTACTTTCTGCAGCTGGTGTGGTAACAGCATGAAGAACAGGTGTAGATTTTAGCTGGTGTTCTATGTTTCTGTTACATTTAATAGAAGCTATGGGGAAGTTGCCTTTTTTCTGATGGCACTCACTTTGCTAAATGGTACTTGAAAGGGGGAAGATGTATTTTATTTCAGAGCTAGGTTTTTTCGCACATTTTTTAAACTCCATAATTGCTGTAGATTAGCTGTCTAAAATTTTCTTTGCTTGGCCTTTTTAATTTTCAGAGTATTCAGAGACACAACCAAAACTGGCTGATAATACTCTATTTGTTGGAAGTTAACTCCTCTGGTTCTTTCATATTCACAGTCCAACTTTCTCTTCCCTGTCCCTGGTGATTTGTGTGTTGTGGAAAATAGATTCATATTGAGAGAAACTTCCTCTTGATTGAAAACTAAGTTAGACTGTGGAGAAAAGAGATAGAAGTCCCATTGTATCAAATACTTCTTAACATTGTCTAATAAGCGAAGGAAAACGCCCCTGACAGTGTTACAATGTGGTGGCCCGAGGGCAAGAATACAGTGACATAAGTAGTCCGTTCCCTCTCCAGCTCTAACCCTGTACTTAACCAATGCTGGGTGATGTTGCTTTCACCAGTTGAAGGTAACTAGATAAACAGGCACTGCCTTGTGTATGGATATGTATATCAGCTTATCTCACCCCTGCCACAGCTGGGTATGTAAATAAACTAAAAGTAACTTCAGTCTTACGAAGTTTGGACAAAAAATGGTTGAGAATTTGTGTTACTGCATTTTCAGATTTAATGAAGGATGAACAAAAAGTAACATATAAGTGAAGAACATTCAAAAGCAGGAGGAAATTTCAAGAGTTAAGAGCTTGACTATGAAAATCAGTTGTCAGGTAGTTCAAGTAGGTCGCCTAAAAGCAGACTTTATGGTTTTGGTCACCATAGTAAAGCTAGGTTACTTTTCTTTTAAGTGCCACTTTCAGGGGAAATGAAAAAGTTGGAAAACTTTCGTGCTAAAAGACTGAAAATTTAGTGCCCTGACCTCATACATAGTTGAGCAGGTCTGAAGCTCTTTTTGCAAGTAGTTCCAAATTCAGTAGTACTAACTAAACATGTTCAGCAAAGATTGCAGTGTTGAGGACTAGCATTGTATCTGTAATAACTTGCATTGTGTTTTTTAATTTTAAAATTACCCATAAAAATGACTGTATTGCCTCATTTCTTTGAAGATTGAAAAAACATCATTGAATATAAAACAGATTTTTGAAAATTAGCTTCCTGTTTCTTTCTTAGGTGCCGAAATAGCTGAAAAGTACAATTCAGACTGATGTCACGCTATAAATATTGATGAAGTTCTATTTGGCAGCTGGTTATGTTCAAAGTTGGTGTTTGCAATTATAGTTTAGAATTATTTGCTTAACAACTCAGCATTTGTTTTCTTTGACAATAATAGTGCTAAGATCTTGGACTTCTCTGTATGTATAATCATGTTAGTGGGAAGTCAAAACGTCTTTGTATAAGAGAACCTCTCTGTTACTAATTATTAGAAGTGAGATAAATATGGAACGTTATTTTGGAAAATCTCAGGGCATAAGCTATGAAAGAGTAAAGTTTAAAAAACAGAAAGAGTGGATTGTGACTTAAGCTTTATTCTTCATCACACTCCCCTGGCCTTCCTCCTGGCTCAGTCTGGCTATAATTTTGTGCCCGAGGCTGCGTTACAGGCAGTGCTGGGACAGAGCCTTTCTCGGGCAGCAGGGGATGCTTGTCTGCCTTCATGGCTGCTGGAGGATTTAGCACCAGTAGTGCCATGCTGGTGTGAATTCCTTAACAGCACAGCTCTTATTGTAAAAGCAAACAACGCACAAGGATAGTTTAACACAGGAAACTTTGATACTCTTCTAATTAAATACAGGAAGTTTTTAAGAACTAGATAGTTTGAAACGCACAGTATCTTCCAATCCTATCCTGCACATAAACGGTTTCTAGCAGTGTTGTCTTTAGCTCTTGTAGTTGCTTCTGTCTGTGAATAAGCCAGCATTCCCCCTTTCCTCTGCACAAGGCTGCCTACCACCTTATCAGTTTAATTTAGTTACTACTGCTGGGTTTGATAAACACACTGCTGTATAGAACTTGATGGGTGTTACTGGTGGTTCAAAAGGAAACCTTCGATCTTGAGTTGACTTTAGTGGTATGAATAATCTGACAGGATGATTCTATTGGGATTATCAGCAGTAAAGGAGTTATTTATAGCTTTCAGGTTTAAAGTTGAGCTGTTGAGAAGCAGGCTTCTCACTCAGCACAACGTTTTGCTTAAGATGGAGAAAAATGCTTCATGTCTCTGGTCTAGTACAACCTTCCTTCTTCACCTCTCTTTAGAAAACTCTGGTCCTCTGTATTCTGAAGACTGTCACTTTGCAAATGCCGTGAAATAAAGGCTTGGTTGCACTGGAGTAGCTCCAGCAGTGCTGAATCCTTGGGGATGCTGGTATACATGGATTGCTGGCATTTTGAGCATGTTGGTTGTGGGCCATTTTTTGCCACTGGGGCAGCATTAATGCCATGATAGTTGCAATACTTATGGTAATGGCTGCCTTTGTGCCATTGGGATTCCAAGCATTGCTACTCTTAACAAGTAGTGGCAGCATTAGCAGTGTGAGGTAACCCTTTTCTGTGCCTGAAAACCGGTAGTTTGCAAGACCTAGTAGAACCGGAGATGAACAATTGAAAAGAATGTGGGGGTTTTAAAGTGATAGCTTGTTTCCAAGTTTGCAAAACAAATCTCTTAAGTGGGTTAAACTTTGATGTGGAGTGTAAAAAGCAGCTGTATTCTCAACTCACTGGTTTAATTCCTTGCTGCTCCAGGTATCACAACTCTTACTGTGATGCTGACTGTCAAGAAGATGCTGTCAGTCAGTTAAGACACAGTACTCCCAAAAACCTCAGTTTGATAGTTTCCATAAACATTATGATGTAGAGTGTTGAAGGTCTTGAAGAGAAAAAGTAGAAATAATTTTGGGGATGTTTTCTTACCTACATATATTGTACCTACACACTTATATGTGTATATGCACGTAAGTGTGTGTGTGTACATATGCTTCAGTCACAGTGAAAAGATAAAGTGGAGCAAAGCACAAAGGACTTTTGGAAAACTTAACCACTTGTCAGCCTTTGGTTGGTTATAGTTGGGATGTAAACTTGATTAGAGTTGAGAAGTGATGTGTAGTGTGTGTAGCTACCATAGGCTGCTGTTGCAAAGTGAGGACAAATACCTTTTATGTTCACTGTAACCTTTAATGGATTCTTTAGCAAAATCGGTATGAGCAGAAAAGAAGTGGGGCTTATGCTGCTTTGTACGGTAGAAAGTGGCAAAAAGATATAAGCAAAACATTTTTTTAAATAAGCTTTTCAGTTTCCTTTTCCTTTACTGGGAGGAGAAACATTTAACACCTTAAATACTGTTTATGTAAATGATGTGGAACACCGGGAAGGTGAAGTATTCTATCCTTATGTTTCAAGACTGTCTTTAGACTTAAAGGCTAGAACCAGGATTTTCTAAATTGAAAATATTTTTATTTGAGAAGTATCCTTTTACATGATTCACATGTCTCCCTTAACGATGAATCAAAAAGGGCA
The DNA here is from genome assembly GCA_030060385.1 of Muscicapa striata striata. Lineage (NCBI taxonomy): Eukaryota > Metazoa > Chordata > Aves > Passeriformes > Muscicapidae > Muscicapa > Muscicapa striata. The sequence continues at coordinate 269,823 of JAREIS010000459.1, read as the reverse complement.
ATGTTCTTTGATGAGAAAAAAACCCACAAGTTCACTAATGATTTGATTTTCTTGAGCAGATTGTGTTTTGTAGTCCATTTTAAACCCCCTGACATCTTCAGGAGCACTCTGTTTTATGAAATGGTTGATACTTGAGCTGTTCATGTAAAAAGACTTAAGTGCTGTGAAGTGGGACTTGTGTTTTCTTCATATAGGTTGTCTTTAACTTCTTTATGGTCCTTCTGTTCTCATGTTACTTTAGAAGAGCAGTACAGACTAATGTTTGTGATATCTATTCCAAGTTACAGCCATTTATCTTGTTAAAAGTATTTGTGTTATATCTACACAAACAGCTGAAATGTTTTCCATATGTTATAAAAAACATCAGTGTGAAGAATTTAATACTGAACAAAATAGGAAGTTGTGCAGCCAACACTAAATTCAATATAATGGACACCCTTTCTCATGTCATGTTTTGCTGTAGAACAGCACAGTGATTTTGTGGGGTATGTGACAGCCATTCATGAATATTTCTCTGCAATTTTTTTTTGTAAGAGATAGAGGGTTTCTGCCTTTTCCCATTTCTCCCAGCTGCTTTGTTTAGTGTGATATCTTTAGTTTGTTTTTCCTTGAAGTACTAATCCTTCCTGGATTTCCTTCAACCTAAGTAATGCAAAGAGATTGTTCTAAACCGTGTGAAATAAAGAGGCTGCAAATCCTCTTTCTCAAGCACCAGTAGTAGCTCTCCTTCTAACAAATTATTGGTTACAAGTTATGTTTCCATCTTCAGTCTTGAAAAGTGAAGTGGAGAATTACCATCACAGTGAGACCTGAGTTGTCTTGGGTATTTTTTATAGTAAATCATGACTATTACGCTGCTGCCATGCAGTAGATGAAATACCATGAAGTATTTCTGTGTTGTTCTGAAGTTGTGAATGACTTGAAGCCAACTTCCCAATATCCTAATTGAGTATGTGATGGTTTTGTTTATTTACATCAGCAGCTGGTTTTTGTAAGATGATATTTTAAGACAGCTTGAGGCCTTTTGAGCAGAGTCTGCTCTTGATTGCTTTATCAGAATCACCCCACAGTAAAAGTCAGAACCAAGTTAAAAATTAAAGTTTGAGTCTGTAAAACCTTTACTCACTTAGCAAAGGGACAGGTGAACCACAGTGGCAGCTAAGACTTCCTTTTATCACCAAATGTATTTTCTAGTCAGAAATTGTTTGAATGGAAATCATGCCCAAAAAGCTCTTAGTTAATGCTAGAAGATCGGGGGGAAAAAAAAAATCAGTTTATGGCAGTTAGTCCAATGACAGGAATTCTTTGTTCTTAAATAATGCTGTACATTAAGGAGTAGTAGCCAACAAAATGATGTAGTGAGTTTAGAAAAATGTCACTTGTTCATATCCCTTACAACAAACCTGAATAATGGCAACTGGAATAATTTAGATTTTAGTGATGTTAACTTGGTTGTGTAGTGGTAAGCTGATGGTTCTGGGCGTCTTTTAATTCCTGCAAGTTGGTTATGTTTTGCAAAACCAAAACTGAAATATTTAATACTAGCTGTGGTTAAGACAGATTATATATGGCTTGAAGTGGGCTTGATTGTTAGCCAGTGCAGTGCTGCTGTGTTACTCTTTCAAAATAGGATTAAATACCTGACAATTGGTAGGTATGGGATTCATTTTTACACATACTATTTCATATACAGGAGTTATTGTAGGATTACATAATCACTTCCCTTGACTGCAAGGAAACACACTTGTCTGTGTTTTCTTGGTTCTTGTAGAAGAAACCAGTTTCACCCCATGCTTTACCCAGTTGTGAATGGAAATTATGTTTCTAGAGCCTCCTACTGTTCTGTTGTATCTCACAGTCAGTAGGAGATTCTCTAACACATGCTACCAGTGTTTACTGTTTTTCCAGATTTGGATGGGAGGTTGTGGGGAGAATTTTAAGAAAATATTTTCCTGATGGCAGCCTATTCCTTTCACTTCTGTGCACCTAGGTTTACTGAGCTTTGGAGACAGCTGGCTTTTGTTTTTATATTTGTTTTTAATTTACTAATGAGCACAGTTGGTCAATGTTTTAAATTTTTTTTGTCTCCTTTTAGGGTTTTGTTTTTGCACTGAATGTAGCCAGGACGGATCCTTGTGGGCTTTGGCAGCCCTTGGAAACTGTCAAAGGTAAAAATCAACCTAAGCTCAGTATTGTGATCTTGAAAGTTGGAGGTGATAAGAGCAAGAGCCTATGCTGGTTCTTAAGATACTGTGGGATGTGTATCAGTTTTCATGTGCTTTCTAATGTGTTATTTCCTGTTTGCATGCAAAGTTTGTTACTGCCTGATGTGATTTGTTCCTCTAAGCTAAAGCAGATATGTAAGATGTATAATTTACTTTGAAAATTTGTTAATTTACATTGAGATTTTTTTAAGTCACTGGAATTGGTAAGTGATCATTTCCTATAAGCAATAAAGTTATAGTTGAGGGTTTTTTATCTTCTGAATGCTCTTGCTTTCAGAGTGACTTGAATTTAAAGTGACAAAAATACTCTGTTCTTCTTCTATACGTTAAATTTAATGTTGCTTTTATACATTCTTAACAGACTCCATGTATAACAATGCTTTAGCAATTAAATACAATATAGCTGGATCACGTGTTAGAAATGAACATCTTGTCTATACCTAGAGACTGGTGACAGTGATCATGTGTCCATACAATTGTGTCAAATAAGCACAGTCCCATTCAAGACACAGTTGAGTCAAGTAGTGCCTTGTTTTAACTGCTCTTGTTTCAAGTGTGCCATGTATACAGGATCACTGTCTTGGAAAAGCACTGTTTTGCTTTGTGAGAGAGTTTGGGACCAACCTTCAGTTTCTGTGACAGTTGGCACAGCCTTACTGTCCTTCCGGGGGCTTCTAGTGGCTCATATCCAATTTAGACTGGGGAATTCACAGGAATCACAACTGGCTTTACATTAGTAAGTGCTTCTCTCACAGCTGCATTCTTTAGAAACTTGAACTAGGTTTAGTTATCATTCTTCATTATCAAATGAAGAACAGATTTGCTCTTTAGTCCATATTTAATTCCTGCTGCCAATCTAAAAAAAGTGTTGCTGAACAAAAGGCCCTTGAATTAGACAAACTGCATAGTCCCAGTGATGCCTGTTTGATGAAACCAGATTTGAAATCACTGGAATTCCAGCTCTCTTGCTATTGAGGACCTTGTATTTTTTCATGCTGGAACTTTCTATGTGGAGAGAAAATTAGGCCTAGAGGAGGTACCTTTTTCACTGGTATTGGTTTTCAGGGGTTTATAAGTATATGGAAATCTTTTTCAGATTTTGCTTGCCAGAGTGTGTTAGAATGCAGTAGTCCAGACAGAGATGGTATCCATAAGGACTCTGTGCTGTTCTGAGTGGCTGGTAGCTGCATCTGTCTTGCTGGTCCCAGAAAACAATATAAGTACATCTTTGCTGCAGACAGAGATGGAGCAAAAATAGGACTAAATATTGAACTGGATTGTCCCAAAAACATAGTGTTTCATGGCAGAACAGATTGCAGTAGGCATTAAAGTTCATAAGAAATCCAGCTGGTTCATATTAATAAATGTTTTTACTTTTGAGAATAGATTCTCATCACTGTGTTACATTTTAAAGAGTTGAAGTTTTTCCTAAGTTTAGATGTGCATTTGCTCCATCATATGTGGGCATACCAGTGCTATTTGTCAGGCCTTCCTTGGTGTTACCAGTTGAAGTTAATTTTTTGAAGGATATCAGGTGAAGAAAACATTGGGGGATTTCAGTCACATTCCACGTAGTTTGGGTGGATATATGCAAGGGTAGAAGAAGAGGATTATCTTACTTTTGGCCTTTTCCAGGAGTGACTTTGTTGATAGGTGTTGGATCTGAAAATCTAAATGGACTGTCTATAAACTTTCTTTTTATCACCTAGGAACCTGACATATCACATTAAGTATTGAATAGAAGTAAGCAAATGCATTTAGGCTTTTGACATTTTCCTGATCCTGTAGGATGCTACTACAAATTCTTACTTCCTGTTAATCCTCCATTACATATTTTGTATGTATAAAATAAATTACTCCATGTGTCACCTTCAGTGCTCTGGTCAGAAGCTGGTGCACTGTAGAGGTGATGTCAGTAACATGGAATAATTGTGTTATTTCTTCCTGTGCTGGCAATAAGTACTCTCTGTTGGCTGAGAGATCACCCTCAGTCATAAATGACTGCTACAAAAGTGTGCCACAGAGATAGTGTCCCATGGATTCAGGAATCTTGAAATGTCTCCTTTTGGCAATAAATAAACTTGCAATAGAGGATTCTTGTGCTCGTGGCTAAGGGAATCAATGATTCATGTATGCAAAGGAACATGAAAATTACTGAATTGGGCTCGTAGTTTATTGCAGGATGTTTTGTTTTCTGAAAGAACCCAGAAGCAAATGCAATAAAGTATTAAAAATACCCAAACCAAACAACAAAAGGGTAGTGTTCAGCAAAACTTCCTCTTGCAACACTTGTAGTCTGTGACTTAGGGTCTTTGTGCACCAGCCCCTTGTGAAGTTTTCTAGGAAATTACTGAGCCTTTTAGAGCTTCAACTTTTTTACCATTCCATGTGAGTGAGTTCACTCTAAGTATTATATGTATTTTTTTTTAATTAAAGCAAATAAAACATTAATTATAGGATAAATTAAGAGAGAAAATAGAAATTAGAAAATACAATGGAGAAGGAAAATACTTTATTCATTCAATTTCCTACTCTAATCTCTGAGTTCTGGATAATTCCACTGTATTTAATCTGTTGTCTGTGGAAGAGCTTGCTTTTCTTTGTTCTTGTAGTTTTCCATTTTTTTAAATTTCCTAGTTCTACTGACCTTTTCTTTCCTCCTTTGAGATGCACTGGTTGGTAGGTTTTTTTTGTCTTCTTCTAGGAGTAGTGTATAAAAACTGGTGTCAAATACTGCCAATTCCTCTGGTAGTGAGGGTTCTCAGAAGATAAAACATGTCTTTTTCAGACCCTTGTATTTAACTTCCTCCAGCACTTTGAATGAAAAGTGACTTCCCCTTGCAGTGCTCTTGGTCTGACCTTTCTGGTCTTGTTTTATATGTGAGCTTTTTTTAGTGCTTCTGTAGCTCGAGTTCATTCTTGCTTATTTCTCTGACTTTGACAGCAGGTAAGTGCCACAGGAATCTTCTTGGCCAAAGCTGTTTTCTCTGTTAGACATCAGACTGTCTGTCTAACAAAAACCAGTTAATTGACTCTAATACTGCAAAATCATGCTCCGAAGTTCTCAGCTCTGAGTGTTCTGGGGTGGGTTTCAGAAACTGAGCCTGGCAAAGAAGTACCATGGACAGGGACTGCCCAGCCTGGCCTCCTCCACTGTGGGTGCAGAACAAAAAGCAAGAAACATTTGTTGTAGGCAGGAGAATCTTGGCATAGATGCCATGCGTAGCATTTGATACCTCTAATTTTTGTTTATGTGCTGAAGGCAGAATGTTTAAGTGAGGGTTTGGGTAAGAGTTTGCTTTTCTTCTCAATCCTTCTTTTCCCAGAAAAGAGAAGTACCACGCTCTAAGTCTTAACAATTCTTGTGTCTTCCACTAGAATGTATGATGGTACTGAACGTAACAGCTTGTTGGTTGTAAGGTTTATTAAATTGTATGTAACATTTTGTAGCTTCAGGCCCTTAGTGTTTGTAGAACATGTTCTTCAGTGCTTGAGTCAACTATGACAGATGTTGTTTTACCTATGTGCAGCATAACAGAGGAAGTTGGAGTGCAGAAAGCCTTACACTCTGAACAGGCATTAACAATGAAGTGAAGGAGGTGTATCGTTTAGAAGCCTTCTCTTGACAGTTTCCAGGCTTGAAATTGCTGCTGTAAAGGTGACAGTCAGCAGCTCTTTAGCCAAGGTGCAGAAGTAGAGAGACTTGAAATGGATGTTAAATGCTGGTACGGTTGAAGAGTTATATAATCTTGAGAGGGGCTACTGTTAAAGGCCAGCAACTCTTGGCTTTAAGAGAATCCTTAACTCGGTGTACTCAGTGTGAGCCCTTGCTATCCATATACCTGGAATGGCAGGGATCTGATCGTGGCTTATGTCTTGCATTTCGACTGCGAGAGATTCCTGATGAATTTATGCTGATGCATTTGATCTCTTAAATTGATTAATTTGATCCATTACCCCTGAAAGATGTGTCATCCTCTGGAGTAGAAGACATTCTAATCTTAAACACCGAAGTCTCCCTAATTATATTGCGTCCTTCTGTAAGTTACTTTGCAATTTGAAGAATGGTGTTCAGAGTGCAGATTTTACTCAGTAGGTACTTCACTGATACTGTCAAACAAACTTGAAAATAGGTTATCTAGTAGTGTTGAGTATTGGAAACACTGGGATCTGTTGACCTGGATTAAATTGGAAATGCGAACCTGAAGGTGAATAACTTTATCTGTTCCCTGAATCCTTTAGAATCTGGAATGTATTTATTTTTAAAATGAAGTCAAGGGAAAAATCCTGTAAGACTTCAGAGGTACTGTGAGATCACTGGAAGTCTTAACAATTTTTCAAACTAATAACCTTGAGATTGTCTGTAAGCTGTCTTTGAAGCTTGTATTTGCAGAAAAGCTATTCCCTAATAAGAAAGAATTGCTCAGCTCTGGTCTGTGTGATTGTTCCTTGCTGACTATAGCTTTAATGAGTAAAATCAGTGACTAGATTAAATACTCAGCAATGACACTTGAAAGTTAAAAAGAAAGTATACTCCTGCTCAGTGGTTTGTTGGGGTTTTTTTTGGTTTTTTTTTTTTTTTTATTAAGTAGTTTTGTCTTATCCTGAATAACACTTCTTGTTTGTGTAAAACAATTTCAGCAAGTATGTGCAGAATGGCAGCATTAAAGGTTGTAGCCTAGAATTATTGTTTATGCGCGCTGCAATTTCACATAACATTGTTAAATGCAGAAAAATAATTGTTTTTAAAATATATCTTTGTTGTTTGTCTTTTAGGCAGTATTTTGCATTTCTGCAGAGCTTTGCACAGATCCTGTTCCCATGCAAACTGATGAGGGAGAAATACTGGAGGAAGGCAGTCCCAAGGTCAGTGAGGTAAATGCCACTGTGTTTTGGAGGCTCTAAAGCTTGCCCGGCTGCAGATGGGGGAAGGGTGGTGTGTGGAGTAAACACTGACTGGTGATGGCATTTTAAATAAATACCTTAATGTAGATGTTTACTATTTATTGTCATGGGGATACTTAGAAAATTAAGCTTTGAGAAACCTTTAGAAAGACAGGGGATTTTGCCACCCACTAAGGATTAGAACATGTTTTCAGGCACTTCCAGGAAGGAAAGAGAAAACTTGAAAAAAGGTACTAGCCCTCATTTTATTTCTTATGTGAAAAGTGGAAGGACTTTCTGTCCTTCCTGCCCGCCCACCATCTGAACTAACTTAAGGAATTGGACATGTGGGCCCTTAGGTGCAGGTGTTGATGTCTGTGGATTACTGACTGACCTATATTGAAGCTGTGCTGCTTCTTGTTTCCTTGTACTTGCCTGCATGTGCTGTGTTGTGAGACTGGATTGTGTGTTGCTTTTAAAGGTCCCTCTGATTCTCAGCATACCTTGTTGGGACAGGAGTGTGTGAAATGTTCTATTGAGTACAATGCTGTGTCCTGCTTTTTGCCTACTTCCTGGAGATGCAAATGTTAAGGCACAAATTACTTTGGTTTTCATAACGACATAGTCATTGTCACACACTTTCTGTAGGTTTATAAATACAGTTTATAGTCCTGACTACTCAGTAAATTAGTGTCAACATTGCAACTGATCTGTGTTTAAAACATGATACCTGCATTTCACAAAAATCTGAATCGTCATTAGCTTGCTTGTAGCTTTGTGTGAGACAGACTGAAAAATGAAAAACCAGGAGACCTAAGTTAAAATTTGTTTCCTGGGTAAACCTTTGGAGAGATGTTTTTCATTGTTTTAGGGTCTAAGAAGAAACACTTTTTAGCTGTAAGCACCAAGTTAGGAAGTAATTATTAGAGAAAGGACTTGGCAATTGTGCTGCATGTACTTTAGGAGTTGTGTTAATTTTAAAAGCTTTGAAGGAAGGTTGGCTCTAGATTAGGAGCTGAAAAATGAGAGTGTATCAGTGGATGTACATGCAGCAATCCAGGCTATTGAACACATCTTTTGACAAGGACATGATTATGGGTTTCAGTGGGGAGTAGACGTGAGAGAGGAGACATCATGATGCAATTAGTTACTGATTTTAGCATAGTTATTGGTGCTTTCTTTTCACCACAGAGAGGATCTTGGTGTGTGTGTGTTTGAACACACATTTATGTGTATACAAACAGGTGCCTGTGTGTTTATTTACGGATACAAAGCTTTCATTTTTTTTGCCTGTGTGGCAGGAAGTAGATTGAAGTAACTGTCTTTTCTTTCAATGAAGAGTATGCTTTTCTTTGACATGCTTAATTCTGGATAAAATGGTGAACATTGTATCTCTGCTCCAAAAATTGAATGAGCTTAAATTTAAAACCAAATTCTTCATATTGACTTTGAATTCCTGAATGTGTATGAAGAATTGCTTTGAAACAATTGTAGTTTAGAGAATGTGGGAGATCGGGAGTTGTGCATCTGATATTTAATGTTATTAATAAAGGACTATATAGGATCAGCATATATTAAGCAAAAAAGTCATGACTACATCTAGTCCTTCTCCCCATTCTGTGATGTACAGGACTACCCACTGAAGTCTGCTTTTCAGTGTTTCTTCAATCTGTAAATTATTATTTTCTCTTTGCTTGTCCCAGGAGAGTATTCTATCTGTAATAGTTAAAGGTTTGTCCTAGAAAAATTTAGGCAAAATATATTTTACTATGTTGCCTAGTATCATTAAAATGATTCCCTTAGTTTACAGATGTTTACATGATCTAGTGACCCATTTTCATAAAGATACATTTTTCTATTAAATACCTTTTTTATATATTCAGTAACATAGTTCAGTTTTTTTCCTTTTCTCAGGTTATTTCCCCATCCCTCCCCACCCACTCCCAACTTTTTCAGGAGACATGAGGTATGCATGAGTTAAGTATTCTGAAAGAGATGAGACCAAAATCATCTTTCGTGGAGATATCATAAATATCAGGATATAAAGATTTGAGTACTGCAAGAATTAATTTTTTTATGGTGCCAGCCTGAAAATAACCTAAAAGGTTTTACATGAGGATTCTGTTATAGAGTGGAAAACAAATCATATGTCATGCTGTATGCTTGTGAACTGGTTCTATAACTCTCAGACTTTCTGGCATCCTAGACTGTATAGTATTTTGAGACACCCTAGTCAAGACTTGAAGATAAAAGGAGATTTCCTCTGGTTTTGAAGAAAAGAATAATATTGTGCCTTATATAGAGCTGAGCAAGTCACTTCAAATGTTTATGGCCTTCAAACTAATTAACACTATGCAGGGTATGATCAGAAAGTTTTAACCCTGTAGTCAGACATCATAAAGAATGATGTTATTGCCTGACTCCTAACCTGGTGAGACAGCTGCAGAGACAGCATTCATGCTTGCCTTTGCCACTCTTGAAATGAGTGGCAACTCACTGGGAGTTAAGCTTAAGGAAGGCTTCTGATGGACTCAGTTCTCACTTCAGTGTTTATTTCTTCCACTGTTGTTAATATATACATTTTTATTAGTGATTTAATTTTTTAATATTGTTGTTGAGTTGTGCTTGTGTTCTCAGTTTTGCATACACTTTCTTTAAAATGACATCAACATGGTAAAGACAGTTGACACGTGTCAATAGCATGCTCTTGATTCCAATAATTACCTAATGTTTGTGCTGTACAGAGGGGAAGCAACCTGTGCAGAAGTCAGTTTTTTCAAATGAGCATATGGGTTTTAAAAATTAATTTGGTTTTGGCAGATGTGGAAATCTTATTTGATAATAATATCCAGTCTATTTTATCCAAGTGATCTGCTAGTGAGTATCATACAGTGAAGTATCCTTTCACTTTTTAGAATAGTTTGGGGTGGGCTGTCTGGTTTCTGGCTTTTTGGGGTCTCCTTTCTTTCAAAAAACAAAAAAAAAACAACCAAACAAAAACAAAACAAAAAAAAGAATTATAGAATCATTAAAGTTGGAAGAGACCTCCAAGATCATTGAGTCCAACCTTTGAATACCACCATGAGGTGACAAAGGCTCACCAGTAGGGTACAATCAAGGGAATTTTGTAGGACTGATTCTTCAGAACTGGGAATCCAAGTAAGATCCTTCTGGTGTTCTCCTCAGTCATGTTTGCTAGAGCTGCTAGTGAGAGGCAGGAAGCACTGGGTCATTTTGGTTCCCTGATATCAAAGTGAAATCTTCTGCTACCTCTCCATTGCACCAAGGAAAAAAGAAAAGGTGTTTCTGCTTGGTTCCCTACACCCTTTACTATTATTTGAATTACTATTCTAATTTTTAATTATATTTTGTGGTAGCTAATTAGCTACTAACAATTACTAGGCTTTTTTTTGGTAGCCTGACAAAATCAACAAGTACTGAACTTCCTGTTTGTGACTTATTTCAACTGTTTTGATCCATCAGTTAAGGATTACTGCACAGACAATACTTAAACTTGGTTTATCAGTTGTTCCTTTGCTGTAAAATATTGCAGGAGGAAGCTAAAATTTTATGCCTGATTTGAAGTACTTTCAGACTTCTTTCAATCTTGACAGGAGTTTTGAGCTTATGTAGAAAACTTACTTATCAAAAAATGCTCATGTTAAATGTAGAATTTCCCTCACTCTTCCTGGTTGTTCTTTCATGTGTCAAAGTAAAAGCCTGTGAATTCAGAGGGAGTGAGGGACTTTGACTAAAGTAATTTATAGAAAGGTATTTATGAATTGTGATTTTGCTTCAGTGTTGTAAAAGGGAACAGAGGAAAAATAGGTAGTTCTGCAATTTTAATGTTTTGTATGCTAAAAATCTGGGTACACAAAATTTTGATGAAAAACGTGATTGCACAGGATGTCTAATAACACTAAATTCTTAATAAGAGCAGGAAAAGGGGAAAGGTTCTGTATTGTATGGTGTTAGGTAAATGTAATTTTATTCAACGTTTTCATTAGTGTTTATAGAAATAATTACTGAGCTGAATTGATAAACCAGGAGTTAGGCTACATTTTCATAGGCTCTTTCAAAACCAGGGACATAGACACTGAGGCTTGTCCTGTTTTTCAGTATCACTGTCTGGTGCCACTTAGAAGCTGTCTTGAGGTCACCTGTTAATCCTTATTTTAAGTTGCTACACTGTTTGTATCTGTAAGTGTGAATCTCTCCCTTACATTATTAAATATTGTCTGTTCTCAACCTGGTTAATTCTTACTTTTCTTGCCTCTTGGTGTCTAATTGTGAGCTAGCACTTGCTTTATATTTAAATCACTCTTCAGAATTCTGTTGCCACTGGCTGTGTTTTGTTGTGGTGTTTGGTTTTCTTTTTTGTTTTTTTTTTAAATCGTGAAGCATTCACACAGAGATGATAAAAAGGTTAAAAAGTATGTGACTCAAGTGTCTAAACACTTGCTTTTACTTCATGCATGTTGAGAATAAAGGAACACAAGCCTATCTTAAGTTAGATATTTTTTATACTTATAAATAGAATCTTAAAATTCATGAGGAAATGTCATTAGGAGTTCTTTCCTAAAAGCAGGAATGTTCCACTAACTGCATTTATGGGTAAGTTTTGCTCAGTTTCTGATGTGGATATTGTGTAATGAAGATAATAGGGCAAAAGTTAGACTGAAGCTTTCATTTTTGTGGGATTTAGAAGAAATATAATGAAAAAAACCAAAAACCCCTAGTTAAGTAATTAAACTTACAGTGTCCAAAACCTTGATATCTATATCTCTGGGGCTTATAATCCTCCTTAGTGATACAGAACTGGGTTTCTATTCAGACAGCACTAAATAATTTAAAACATTCAGGCCTATACAGTAATAAAATGAGCAGTATGCTTTGTGACTGTAATTATAAAAAATGTTTTCCAGTCTGGTACTGGCCTGGTACATGCTTTCAGATGGTGGCTCCCTGCAGTATGAATCCTTGCACTCTTGGAAAATTTTGGCTTGTTACAAGAGGCTTTCAACCTCAGTATGCTTTCTTGTGAGCACCTGACAGTTCTGAGTATGTTTCAGTTTATTCACGTGGCTGTTGCTCTCCACTGGTTTCAGGACATTAGGCTTTGAGGGTTTTTTTATTTAGCTATTTTATTTTAAATATCCTCTGGTGAGTTACTTGTGGAGCTTCCAGCATTTCTGTGCCCTGATATACAGGATGTATTTCCATTATTTTTCTGGAAAATGAGTTGTAGGAGCAGCTAGTCTTTGTATTGCTGACTTGCGCAACTATACCAAGTTCCTGGAGTCTTTGTATGAAGCATCTTGTATAGTCTTTGAAAAGTAGAGAGGTATTCTGCCTGACAAGACAGTTTATGTCTTCCAAAATGTAGCATCTTAAGAACTAGGAGGACAAAGAATTTTTCACAACAGAGACTGATGTCATCTCTATGCTCTGCTAGCTTCATTTTTTTAACCTGAAAATGATACAGCTCCTTAGGAGAGTAATTTCAAACCCAAAATATTTGCATATCATGTATTGAAAAAAAAAATCCGTTATCCTCTCAGTAAAGAATTATTTTACTTTAAAACTCCTTTTAATTACATGTTATAAAAGTTTGTAAAAGTGTTATGACATAGTCCTCTTGTTTTAAGTGTAAGTTAGTATAGCCAGTCAAGGGATACAAACATTTTGGGTTAGTTTCTCTCTGGAACTTCAACACTGTGGCCAGGAAAAGAACCTAAAATACTTTCCTACAAAACACTACACAGTTGGGCCTTTCTACATGGGAAAGAAAACCCAAGCAAACCTGCTTGTGAGTTCATAACTTCAAATTTCAAAATTCCAAGGCATTGTAACAAAGAGCTAAAATTATGGTATGGGGTCTAACCCTAGCTGGCAACTAAGCACCACACTACTGCTTATCCACTCCTGCCCCTGCAATGAGATGAAGGGGTAGAATTGCAAGGGTGAAAGTCAGAAAACATGTGGATTGAGATAAAGGCGGTGTAATAGTTTGGGGCAAAAAACCCGAAAGTGATAAAGAGGAGAGGAAAATAAAACCTGTGAAAGAACCATATGATGCAAAAGGAAAAGGAATTGCTTGCTGCCAAACAATTGATGCCCAGCCAGTCTCTAAGCCAACATCCACTAATACCCGCACTCCCTCAGTTTTCATGCTGAGCGTGATGCCATGGAGTGTGGAGTGTCCCTTTGGACATTTGGGGTCAGCTTTCCCAGCTGTGTCCCCTCCTGGCTTCTTGTGCACCCCTGGCCTGCTCACTGGTAGGGTGGTGTGAGAAACAGAAGAGGCCTTAATGCTGTGTGAGCAGTAACTGAAACATCCCTGTGTTATCAGCACTGCTTCCAGCACAGATCCAAAACACAGTCCTCTACCAGCTACTGTATAGAGATGTAGCTCAATCCCAGCCAAAACCAGTTCAGTATGTTAACAGGGTTCACTATAAAAAGGCAGTTGTAAATAAGATAAAATTGTTGAGAACTTTGCAAAAAAGAACATGGAATTAGACAGTACTACTTGAACTCTATTGTAAAGAAATAGCTAGGAATAGCTAGGCTGTTGATAGCCTAGCTGCTTGGACATTTTAAAAGAAATTCAGGATCAAGTTCAGGATTCTTCCAGTTGGGTGTACTGTTTTCTACAGAGGCAAGATGGATTGCTCATTTGAAACCTACTTATCCATAGTGAAGGCTGCTAAAATATAGATGCTGAACTGAAAGATGACTCTCTGTTTTATAATCTCAAAATACCCTGAAGTGCTTTTGAATCACAAAAGAGAAGGTTAACACAATGATGTATTTTTTTCTCTTGGAAAATAGCATCATGTGCCAAGGTGACTTTGAGATCCATAAGAGCTGTCACCATACGTTCTTTGATCCAGTATTTTCATATGTATGGTTCATGTGGAGGAAGTGTACTGGTGTGCCATGTCACTGCAGTGAATATGTGTGTCTCATTTCTAAAGGAAAAAAACCTTCAGTCTTAAAAAAACATTGAGTTTAAAAACTCATCTTTTTCATTCTTTTAAAGGTTCTTTCTTTTTTGTAGATATTTACTCTTTAGTTTTTTCTCAACCAATAGCATCTCTTCTTCAGTTGATTACAGCAGTTTATAATACTTTGCAAAGCAGACAAAAAAAATAGATATTTGCTTAAAGATTGAAAAAATGGTTCTACATTTGAGAGCTTATGTGGTATAGTCCCACTATGATGTGAATGACAGGGAAATTGATTTGTGGCTTTACTTAAAGTGTCTCTTCTCATGCAGGTGTAGTATTGGCACACAATTTGAGAGGTTTCTGCCTTTTCAGAATACTGCCTTTTGATCTCTTTCCATTTGTTATTGGCTTTACAGAATTGTTGGCAGTGGCTGTAGTCCATGTGAATTGTTACAGAGTTCTTTATAATTGGTCACTTTATATAAAGTCTCACAGATGTGGAAATATTGATGAGTGTTTCAGTTTTCCTGTCTTATGGCAGACTGAAGGGGGATAGTTATTTGGGGAGAAATTTGAGCCGGGGCATTAAAGCTTACTCTACCCTACTTTAAAAAAACAACATAAATTTAGAAATAATTTGTTAATAAATGTTAGTTTGGCTGGGTCATTGAAAGCTGTAAAATTAATTGGTCTTGTTGATTTCATGCATTTGCAAGACTTTGTACATTTGCATGACCCTACGAGGACTATTTCCTTTTTATTTTGTGAACTAGATGGGTATGAATTTTTTTTCAATTCCTCAGAATTTTTTCATTCATTGGGTGTGGAAGATGTGGGGTTTGATGAGAAGTGTGTGGGTTGTTATTCTTGTGATGGTAGTAGTAAAAAATGACAGTGATGGTCTTCATCATTCCAGTACATAAAAGGGTGACTGGACATCTAAGGGCATAGTTAAATGGAATTGGAACTTTGGAAAAACATATTGTGTGCTATCAGTTCCCCTGAAGGGTAAAAGCAACATTAAAAACATGTCAGCGTTTCCTGGCACATGTTTAAAGTCACTGAAGCATTTGAGCAGTAGGCAAGAGGATGTATCATAAGAGGGGAGAATGTAGTAGTTGTCTACAGATGCAGTAGTGTGGGAATTAGATTAAGAAATATTTAGAGGTATTCGGAAATCATATAGGTTGGTTTCAGCAGATACAATTTCCACACGTAATTCCCAGAGAAATAACTTATTCCCATGGCATCTAAAGGTTTTTTGGGTTTATTTTGAGAGCAAGTTGTAAAAAAGCCCCAGGCTCTGCTTCAGAGATAAGTGGATATTTTAATGGTTTGATGGTCTGTCAGATAGCTAATCTTTTTAATAATCTTGATCAATGTGGAAAATGTAGCAATTTACAAGCAAGCAGCAGTGTCAGGGGCTCCCCTGTGATTAAAATGAGTTTGGATTTTCATTTTGGTAACTGGAGAAACTGGAAAGCAGCTGTGTACTGTGGGTGTGGATAGCCTGTACTCCTTCTCCTTTTTAACAGTGGTCAAAAGTGGATGCCTAATACAGACCTAAGGCAGGCTTAATATATATATGTAACAGATTTGTTCTCAGCCTCCAGCTGTTGAGGAACTTTCTGGGCCACTAGCAGTTTCTCTGTGTTTAGAATCCACACAACAGATTTCTGTGCACACAGAAAAGAAAGTTCTTCTTTCTATTGCTTGCCTGTCTGGTCTTAAGGTAGAATAACTTAAGCACCAATTTGTGTGGGCCTGGTTTATGTCACTTTCAGTCATTCCTAACAAACAGCTGCACACAGTATTTGTGGCAGTGAAGGTGATTAAATGTGTAGTGCAAAAGTGTAATTTGGTTTTCTGTAATTCTGATTATCATCTGCTTTCTTAAGCTTTTGAAAATTCTTTTAGCAGTTCATGCCTGTTTGTCCTTTGGTGGCAATGCATCATCTAGATTTCCAAATCCAAGTGGGAGAAAGTTAATATGTTTTCTCTTTTCTCTATCAGGATGGTTAACAATGTGTATATCTGAATATCAGCCACTTACAGATGTCAGTTTAAACTGCTATAACTTGTTCATCTGTGTCTGCACCATAAATAGTAAATTGAAACATAAATGTTAGTTGGCTAAAAAGAGTCACTGGGTTGTGTACAAGTGGCTTCTGACAGTAGTGGTGGGGGTGAACTGTTCAAGGGCTTTAGGGTCAGATGTGTCCCCTATATGGAAAGTGTAAAAAATTTTGTTATGAAAGTCTGAAAGGTAGCCAAAGTTAGGAAGAATTCATGGCTTGTGAAATGCTTCTGCTCTTTAGCGGAAGAATAGTATAAAAGGTTAATTAAATAAAATAGGGGAATTTTTTTGTCATACTAAATTCATGTTTTCCTGGGATTCATCCATACTATGCATGTGCAGAACACACTACAAAATGGATGGAGTGTATGGATGGAACACACTAAAAAACGGACCATCAACAGTGGAGCAGGAAAAGGAAAGCACTTTTGCTTAAATTCAGAACCCTTTATTCATTTTTTGTGTCTGAGACGGTTGAATTATTATTCAAAGCTGCCTTGGCAGCTTCAGAGTTGAAGTTTTCAGATGGTATTTCTGGATATCCTGTCATACCATGACTTCAGTGATTTTAACATCTTCAGTGGCTGACTTAAGGTAAAACTATCTTGCTGCAAACAACTAGGTGGTTTAAATTCCAAGATTTATATTAATTATTTTGTATATATGTGCCATCACACAAGCTATTTTAAATACTTAAAAGTTTAGTAATACATTTAAAAAATAATAATTTTTTTATTAAGTAAACTTTTGTATTTGTACAATATGAAATGTGGCTTGGATCCCAACCTTTTTAGCATTTCCAAAGTGTGACTGTTGTTTTGATGACATTTGTAAAACTGTTTAAGCTTAGCAGGGAGTTCATGCTAAGCTGCTGGGTATTTCACAGAATATTAGTTAACAAACATTTTAAATATTACATAGAAAGTGAGCCATAGGGTATTTCTGCAGTTCCTTAGTGACTAATTGGTGACAGCTGAAACGAAAAGCAAAACTTCTGGTCTTTAACCACTGCTGCAGCTTTTGTGCTTGTTTAGCTGTAGCATAAATGGCGTATTCTGAGTTCCATAGGTTAATGATGAATTGAGTTCCCGCTGACCATCTGTCCTGCTCTTCTCTATGGATGATGCATGTTTTCATGATGGTGTATGTTAACATGTTGGCATTTCTTCTAGTTAATGTAGTGTTTCAGTGAGCCAGGTGTTAAAGTACCATTAAGCTTCATATAACAAACACCAGTACCAGATTAGTAACTCTTGAAGGTAATTACTGTGGTCTAAGTGTGTTAACATTCAAAATAATTAGCAGGAAGCACTGAGTGTGAAGTGTGATTTAGCAGGGGGATTATGTTAGTAACTTTTCACTTCTTCTGTAACTAGCAGAAAACCATTCAGGACCATGTGATGGTAATAACATTGAAACGCTCCATCTAGATGCTGCTGAAAAGCTTCAAGGAAATACTGAGTGGGCTAGGAGACGGTTCACATGTTTTGGTGGTGATTTTTATCTATCAAGACTATGCCTTGGCAAAATTGAGGAAAAAAATATAAGTGGGTTCAAGTGAAAATTTAGTTACATCACAATGCTGCACAATACAACAAAGTCCTGAAGGAGACCAAAAATTCAGTCAATATTTCATGCATACCTTATCCTTAAGACTTTTCTCTGTGTGATTCAGAGAAATACTTGATGCCTTCTCATTTTAGGATCTGGTTTTTTCTATTTTTTTTCTTTTAAGTTTAAATCACTGACTCTAAGTGTTCTTTTAATGCTTTCATTTGTGTACTGAAATTAAGATTTAATCTAAGAAGTATATTTTGAGACTAATTTTGCTAAACAAATTGTGCTATTCTATGCATATATTGAAATGCCAGTTTATTCCTAAAAAATTATTAAAGTGTTAGCAGCTGAATTGCATTTTCATTAAAAGAAATTAAAAATTTAATTAATCTGTTCCTAGTGAGTAAAATTTTCTCTAATGCAGTTTGTCCAAAGTGCTTATAATGAAGCCAGCAGAGAGGTGACTCAGCTTTCCTTTCATTTGTAGTAGTGATTACATTTCTGTCACACCTCAAATGGTATCTGAGATTTCTTTTCTTTATAACAGAGCTTCCACCACTGTTAGCAGTAGTGGCTAGTGACTAATTGCTTGGATTTCGAGGACTGGGTTGTGCAAGTCTCCTTAAAATAACTATTCGTGAGACAAAATAAGTGCTGATGGCCTGTTTATAGTAGTGTTGGTGCTGCTGCTGATTGGTTGGAACATTGGTGCTAAAAGCAATAGTTGTGACAAAACATCAGATTTATCAGTCTTAAGCTGGGCATGGGAAGTAGATGGCCACAACCTGCAGAAAGCAGCATTTGACCTTGGCTGGTCCCCACCAGAGTGTCTGGTCACGGGCCAGATAAAGCTTTGGTGTTGTGTCTGCTTGAGATGCTAGTCAGTGAAAAATTTAGTCTTTGTCTCTTGGCTGACTGGAGTCCATCTGTTTTTTTGTTTGTTTGTTTGGGGATTTTTAATTGTTGCTTTGTTTGGTTGGTTTGGGGTTTTTTGTTGTTTTGTTTGTTCGGGGGAGTTGCTTGTTTTCGTTTTAAATCGGAAATAAACCAGCTTTGAAAAGGAATTCTGGAATGACTAGGAAAAGGTGGTAATAGCTCCTCTCTGGTGAAGTTGCGTATGTACATTTCTTTGTACTGGTGAAGAAAACAGTTTAATAGCTTTTCAAAATATGTAAAGAATTTCTCAAAAATATCTATCTTTTTCCTGAGAAAACGCTTGGTTTCTCTTAAGCTCAGTTCATCTTTGGTGGGCTAGGATAGCTAATGCAAGAGTTAAATCTTGTTAGGAAAATGTGCTTTCTGACATCGGGATTCAGGAAGGGTGAGGCTTTTGCCCTTGAAACTTTCTGACCCTTCAGAGTGTTGCTGACTTTATCTAGGAGATAAAGTTTACTCATTAATCAAAACCATTAGGGTCTCATTGAAGATATTTTTAGAAAGAGTAGTATGAAATCGTAGCAACAGGTGTTGCACTTCTGGACAAAAAGTCTGTAATAGTTTATTGCATTGAAGCTCATTATATATTTCCTTTTCTAAAAGTTAAGTATTGAATGTCTAATAGTGAATAAATTTTCTTAACTTAAATAAAACAAATTGTCTTTTATTATTTAGAACACTTAATATATTAGTTTGTGTTGAAATTTGGATATTCACACATGCCTGGGTTTTTAGAGAAAAAGGCTTTGAAATAATAAAATACAGAGTTCAACAACTGGCAGTTTCTTTAAAAAAAAAAAAAAAAGTTTTCTATTGAATTCCTCCCCTGCTGTTTCAGGGTCTATTTCTGGTTCCTGCTTCCACCTGCCAGAATCTTGAAGCTTTCTCCGTTGCTTGCCAGGAGAAACAGGTGTGGAGTGCGCTTCCTTTGATTCCTGCTCTTGGAATCAATGGCTCCCTCTGCAGTCCTCTTAAGAGAAGCTGAAGTGTTTCAAATCCTCTGTCCTTCCACCTTTTCTCCTTTCCATGGGAGCAGTAGAACAGATCCAAGAGTTCTGTCTTAGCTCCACCTTCTATTCTTTTTCTACACATTGAGGACAGCTGCGTGTCCTACGTACGCTGTGAGTACAGAGAAGCTCAAGGCTCAGAAATGCTGCAGTGAGGCCGCTGGGTGCTGTGGATGGCTGGAATTTAGCAAGGACTCTGGGCTCCAGCTTTCCTTAAAAAAAGGCTCAAAGACTGCTGAACAGGATAGGGTGATGACAGAATGAAGGGAAACTGAGAGACTTGTGGGAAAGAAATGTGCATAGGAATTGTATAAGGACTGTGGGTGGAGGAGAAAAAGAAGAGTATTTTCAGCTAACTGTGGTTCTTATGTGCTGTTTCTCGCTTCAGTTCATCCTCAGATAATCACTTAATCAAAAACTTAAAATATCACATTCTCATTCTTTCTGCAGTATGACGTCATTACTGTCATTGGGAAAATAAGACCTAAACATTTTAATTTTGAAGTATTTTTTTCATCTTAAAATTAATTAATAGATATCTGAGCCTAAGAACAAACTTAACGAATATGTAAGCAATGATTTGGAATTTTGTTGGTATTTTGCTTGCTCATTAATTGTTTTCAGGAAGCTCTTTGTCAGATATATCTGTTTGAATTACAATGAACTACCCAATAAAGTGGCTTCTAAATGTTGCAGAAAGATGGAAATAGATATTACTCTATGAGTTTATTCTAGAAAAGTTTTAATCTGTTAAATAAGCTGTGTATCACTTTCTAGCAAAAAAAAATTAAAACCTGCAGAATTCCAAGTGAAAAATACAGATCATTGATCATGAAATTGTTTAACATATGCAGGCAAAAGAAAGTTAGAGTCGCGGCTCTGCAAAAAGAGGAAGGCAGAAATTATTGCATTGGATCAGGCCTGTTGAATGATCCTTATATATAACTTCTCCTTTCACTTTGTAAAAGTAATGTTATGGCCAGAAACAGAAAAGCTTATGCTGCTGCTGTTTCTAATCCTCCAATACACACATAAATCTTTGTACCTATAGGCACATAAACCACAAAACCTGCAAAAACTTGCGAAATTCAGTGTCGCGATTTGTTTGTTCAACAACTAATTTTTTTATCTGCTTAGTAGTACGTGTTCTCTGTGTATCCTCTTACAGGTGTTCTTTTGAGAGTGAGTTGGGTTTTTTTAATATTGTAATAGCAAAGGAGTGATGTTTCTTACAATACTGTCACACTGCTTTTTCTGTGTATGTCTCTGTGCTGTGTTGTTTTGCATTGAGGGAGATTTGCAGGTCAAATGTTGGATTTTACTTATTTGATATCTCCTCTCTGCCTACACCATTCTTTACTCTGAGCTCTCATGTTTTTGGAGTGTTGTGGAGGGGGTTTGAGTATTCATTGTCTCTACTCATACACACTATTATAAAAGAGGGCATACTACAGATCTGCTGCAGACTTTTCAGTATTTCTTTCTTCAGCATAACTTATTTTTTCTTGGTGGTTGTTTTTTTTTTTTTATGTTAGTTTCTGGTGGGTTTTTTGGGGGGGTTTTGGTTGGTTTTTCTGTTGTTGTTGTTTTGGTTTTTGTTTTGTTTTGTTTTTTGATTATATAACTTTCAAAGATATTTTTCTTAGACTTTTGCAGATTGAAGTGCAGGTTGGAAATTCAATGGGGTTTTCTGTCATGTATATTATCTCTCCATATTAAACTGAATCTGTTCTTGTGTTCACAGGATTGCTGGGAAATTCAGGTTTAGAGGGACCTTCTAAGGTCTTTAGTCTGACCTGCTGCTCAAAGTAGGGTCACCTATAAGGTCAGACCAGGTTGTGAGGGATTTTACCTAGTCAGTCTATGAAAACCTTGAAGGAAGGAGACTGCAGAACTACTCCAGGCTGTCTCTTCCAGGACTTGACTCTTTCAAGGACTTGACTGTCCTCATGGTGAAAATAAGTTACCTTGTATCCATTCTGGACTTTTCTTGTTTGAACATAACCTCACTGCTTCTTGTCCTGTCACAGGGTACCCCTGTGGTGAGCCTGACTGCTTGGACCTCCTTATAGGTACAGACACGTGCTGTTAAGGTCTCCCCAAAGCCATCTCTTCTCCAGGCTGAAGCAGCCCAGCTCCCTCTGCCTTTACTTGCAGGACAAATGCTCTGGCTCCTTGAGCATCTTGGTGGCTTCTGTGTCAATTTCTGGGTGTACTTCTTGCATTGTGGGGGCCCAAAATGAGGTGCATTAGGCCATGTCTGGTATAATAAGCACTGAGTAGAGGTGGCAGTCAGTTCCCTCATCTACTGGCAAGGCTCTTCTTAATAAAGCCTGGGATGCTGGTGACCTTTCCTGACAAAGCACACTGCTGGCTCACGATCAGCTTGCTTTGTGCCAAGACCTTTTCCATGGAACTGCTCCCCAGCCAGTCATCATCCTGTATTGTTGCCAGGGCCTCTCAGGTGCAAGTATTTTGTGTTTGTCCTGTGAATTCATACAAATCCTGTAGGGATCATTCCTCCAGGCTCTATGGGTCCCATCTGAATGGCAGACCTGTCTTTAGACTTGTTGATTGATCCTCTTTCCCCTAGTTAAACTTCATCTTAAAATTCCTAAAA
Source organism: Muscicapa striata striata (assembly GCA_030060385.1). Classification (NCBI taxonomy): domain Eukaryota; kingdom Metazoa; phylum Chordata; class Aves; order Passeriformes; family Muscicapidae; genus Muscicapa; species Muscicapa striata. The sequence goes on along the minus strand of JAREIS010000459.1, from coordinate 247,564 downwards.
TATATCTTACTGTCCCTGCAGGTCATTGGTAAAGATATTTAATGGACTTGTCCTAGGGTAGACTCCTGCAGCACTTAACTTGATACCATCCTCCAGGCACTTTGTCCTCCGAGCCTGACCAGCCAAATGTTTTCTACAAGTCTAGTTTTTTATCCATTCTAAAAAGAGGGTTTTTTTCTAGTTGACTAAATAGTCAATTCCTTGACCTTCCCCTGACTTTTTTTAGTGTGTTGATGTATTTTGTTATTGGCTTTATTGATCAATGAAACCCTACCAATTAATCTTTGTCTTGTATGTTGAATAGTTTCTGTGTCCCTGAGTACTTCCTCACCAGTGATTTTTTTGGTGAACTTCTTGTGAATGTCTGTGCCATTGTAGAGTATCTTCTACAGTTTTTTATAATGCAGATTTTTGTAATTTTAGGTACTTCTGTCTGCTGTCTGAAGTACAGCAAACTGATTTAACATTTCTTAGAGCAGATGAGGTTCTCTAGTTGTTTTACAAGAGACTGTGCCTGGACCAACAATCTTGTTCTTAGCTCAGGTCCTTTGTGTTTTGTCATTATTTGCCCACTTCTTTGAAATGAAACTTTGATAGATAAGCATGCTGGAACTGGGATGTCATTAGTGTTCTTCATATAAAATTCATAATAAAGCAACAATTTTATCAGCGGTACTTCAGTGATTGCCTTGTTCTGGTGGTGGTCTACAAGATGTTTCAGTTATCAGATTACTTGATTATCATCTAATAAAGTAATTTCCCATTCCTACATTTTTGTTGGGTTTAAAATCATTGCCTTTTACACTTCTTTTTTTTTTTTTTTTTTTTTAATTTTTATGATACCTTCTTTTCTACATCTTCATTACATTGAATTTCTGTTTCATATGGGAGTCTGTTGGTTTAGCACTATATATGCTGTATGTAGTGCTTCTTTACTCCCAAAGGCTGCATTTCATCTTCCTAGTACTGGGCCACAGACTGTTCCCTTGCCTGCCATTCCTGTGAATTGTACTTGTCTCATACCAGCAACAGGCTAAAATACCTCCTGTGTAAGAGTAATTCTTAAACATTAAGTTACAGAACCATACTGTTTTGCAGTGCAGCCACAAATCTGTAGCTATTTTACCCATTGACACATTGGTATTTAAGCATTTTCAACAGTAGAATTAAGTGGAATGGATATCTTTCTCTTTAGCTAGACAGGTGTGAGTCCAGCTGTTAGAGCTCTTGTGAATCAAGTATGGACTGAAGTACAAATAGATTTGTGTGTCTGATATGGTGGGACTACATGGATAAAAGTCCAAGATATTTAATACTTGTAAGTAGAAATATTATTGTTTTCAAACATTGCTTTTACATGAAACTGCTATTTGGACTGGGAGACATGTGGGTACATGTTTACAAATGTGAATTTACATATTTTATAGACTGTTTTATGGATGTCATTAGCACTTTACAATTCACCACTTTCTCAGTTCATTCATGGTTTTGCTTAGGGCTGTGCCTGGACAGTTAAATAGCATAATTTCTTGTATCCTTGTTAGATGTCAATATGCAGATGTCAGGGTTTTGAAAGTATTTTTGACCTGACAAAGTATTAATGCACAAATGAGTAAACTTAACTCATTTGGGGGGAGGGCAGGGGCACAAGGGGAAGTGGCTGATGGATTTTGGTTTGGTTTGTAGGGGTTCTGCCCCTTCAAAGACTGACTGAGCTGTGTTATCTTATTTGACTGAGTAGTGCTTCTCTCCTCTTTCCAGTTTAATGTAGTGGCATGGATTTGTGTGTGATTATGATTCAGTTCTTTGTTGTGTGGCTTATTGAGTATTGCAGTGTGACCTGTTTGCTGGCTTCACGTGAAGTAGAGCATTGCTACCTGTATCTGGATGCTTATGTAAAGTACGAATTGCATGTGTTAAAATTTTATATAAAGAGAAGAATGTTTTGCCACCTGTGCAAGAGCTTCTGGCTGAATTAAGTGATTAAATGAAGAGCGCATAATTAATGAATAAGCAAATATGTAATTCTTCTCTCTCTCTCTCCAAAGAAATTACTGAAAATCTATGCTAAAACTGATATTTTAAAAGCAAACAATTAAACATAAAACTTCCTTACTGCCCTTGGAATCTTCTAACAAGAGAGCCAAAGGAAATGCCTACCTTATGTTGTCATTGGAACAGCATCTATTTGAGGTTTCCTTAGGCCTCTTTTTTACCCTGTTAACTAAGCTGTGTGTGCAGTGAAAGTCTTTCTTCAAAGAAAAGTTCTTTTTCACAATAAGTACTCTGCTTTTGCAGCAGTTTCTTTCTGTGCTTAGTAAGTTTCTTCTAAAATTTTATTTTTTTTCCAGAGATGTTGATAAACCTTTTTTAAATTCCTGCTTTAAACGTAGGGAAGTAGTGGTAGAAATAATACTTAGAATGATGAGGGAAGCCCTTAACAGAGCAGAACTTAAAACATATGTACCTTGACTGATAGTATTCTGCTATAGCCATGAAACCACGCTTTTTCCCTTACAAGATTTTTCTGAAATTTGTGCTATGAAATGATACCATAGCAATGGGGTTGGAGATGTACATATGTTGCTAAGAAACTACATGATCTGTTCTGGACCAGCCACTGTGATAAAGTGGCTGTTTTGAGTTGTTGCATATGAAAAGGGCCACATTAGGTGATGTGCATTTTGCTCCACCGATTTCTGACCTGCAATGCTTGCCTTTGCAGATGGAACATGAGGATTTTGTAATGGAGGGGCATGGCAAGACTCCACCTCCTGGTGAAGAAAACAAACAGTGAGTCATGCGTTTATTTAAAAAGGGCCTTACGGATAGTAAATGGTGTGAAGCACTCTCATTTAAACGTGTTTGGGAGCATTGGTTGGTTGCTTCGTGCTCACCCTTTTGGTTCCTTAAATATTAATATATATAATAGTGGATGGTGGCTGAAAAAAATGAGGCAGAATGTTGATTTGACTGAAACATAAAAGCATAGAAATATGCATTGTCATTTCAAAATATTAATCAGAAATCGTTGTAAAAGGGGTAATCATTATGGAAGCTTGGCACTGATGTGTTGAGTTTGTACATGAAGATTCTATACAGCTGCTCTTCATTGAAATAATATGAAATATGAAAGAACCAGGGCCTTCCTTTTGGTGTGCATATGGCAGATTGGTCCCCTTTGAGCCTTATTTCTTTAGAATGCATTTTAATAAAGGATCAAAAATTACAAACAAAATGCTCTTTTGAGGGTGAACAATGTAAGAGGCTGGTACACAGAGCTTTAGGGAAAGCAGCTTGATCAGAGAAGAAAATGACTGATTTCTGTTCGGCAAAGACTTTTTCATATGATTTCAAACTGAAATCCAGTACTGGTTGGACTTTTTCCCTGGGTTTTTGTTCGGATAGGAGGAACAGAGCCTTGTCCTAGAAGTACTTCAGTGATGATTGTTCTGTATTCTTTTCATTACTTAATGCAATGGTAGTTCAATTTTGATACCATAATGAATTTTTTTCTTTTCCTGTCATTTGGAGTAAGCAAAAAGGTGGTCTTTGTAAAATCTAGATCACAGAACTCTTTTTTGCTAAGCCTAATTGGATGGATGTCTCCTCGTGAGAATTTCTTGTTGATCTGCACTACACTTGTTGCAGAAAGGCTGGGATGTGTCTTAGGGTGAAGATCTACTTTACCTCCTCGATAAGCTGGCAACTATAAGTGCACTGCATCTGTGACAGTGAGAAACCATTTTTGAGGTAGGCAAGTTGAGGTCAGCAAAGTTCTAGTGCTGAACATGCACATTCTTTCCATTATGGACATGAGCCAAACTTCTCAAAGTAATTGTTATTTCTATCTATTCAGACTAAGCAACTAACTGTGATACCAAGAGATACAGAAGCTGTTGAAGTAGAAACTTTCAGAAAGTTCCAGAGGAAAAATCAGTGCAGAAATAAAAAATAGGAGTTAGATTTCTGCTCCCTTGAATTGTTTCCTTATGTATCTAGTAGTTTAATGAAATACATTATTATAGTGAGTGATATGAGTGATGTTGTATTGGATTTGTCATAGCCTTGTGTTTGTTAGGTGTCTTATTTTAAGTGCAAGTGAAAACTAGAATTACTTTATAGTTGTTCTGATTTTTAATTGGAGCTTTTCAAGTGGCTTAAAACATTATCTCTCTTCTCAACAACTTTGGTTATTAAAGAGTATGAGATTAGTGGTAGGCGGTATTTTTGGTTTTTAACTAATAAATTTGTGTTCAGGTGGCATCTGAAACCTTGACATACAGATTCTGCTGTAGGAGTATCGTTCTTAATAATATTTTGATTGAAGTCTAAAGGTGCAATTTTATGCAACAAGGAGTTGAAGGTAGTTGTTTTATGCAACTTGTAGCATAATGCCAGCAAAATACAATTGTGGGTATTGCTCTGAAATTTAAATCAATCGCTTGAATATTTTTCTACCCACAGTATCAAATTCTCAGCTAACTAACAAAATTGTCTGCTTTGACTGAGTTTACCTCTTACTGTAAGAGAAGGAAGAAAAAAATCTGAAATTACTTCTTTGTATTATTACTTACTTGCAGTGGGGATTAGCTGGATATTAACATACTGGGCTGGGTTTTTGAAAGAGCACAGAGAGGAACTCTGGAGCATCTGAAAGAAGAGAAGCAGAGAAAGCTGTGACTATTTAGCCTTGAAATAAGAAAACTCAGGGGAGGATATTATTGAGGATATTATTATTATCCATGTGTATAGATACCTGATGAGGAGACTAAGGAAGACTGAGCCAAATTCTTCACAGTGGTGCCTGATGGAGAGGCAAGAAGCCATTGGCATAAACTGAAATAGAGGAAACTCCACTCACACACAAGGGAAAAGAGTTTCCTTTTTTTACTATTAAATGTGATCATACCTTTGGAAGAGGTTACCCAGAAAAGTTGTGTCTTCATAGACCTTCAAGTGACTCAAAACTCAGCTGGGCATGACCCCAGTACTGCTTCAGCTCTAGTTAACCATGCTTTGAACAAAGGGATGGGATTGATGACCTCAGAGGTCCCATCTATCTACAGTGATTCTGTGATTTGGTGTACCCATGTCTACTGTTGTCCTCCTAGTTGGTTTGAAATAAAATTGGAGCTTGTTAGTGAAAGGGAGATTCTAAGTTTGAATGTAGTCAGATGTTCTCTACAGAAATAGTTGCACTACTGAAGATGCTTCCTTCCCTTTCCAGCTGTTGTTAGACTTAGTAGAATTTACTGCCTCTACAGCTATGTAGATGGAATGTTTTTTCTTTGACTGCTTCTAATTGACTTTTCAGGAAAGTTGACCACTGTAATTTAATTGCCTTTCGTTAGGCAGCCTGAACTGGGTTGCTCTGCCCTGAGGTTGTTGAGGAAGTGTTCAGAAGATACAGTTTCAGCAAGGGAGTGAACTTGCCCCCGAGTTCCACAGCAGTCTGCCAGTGTTGACGTCCTAGAAAAGCCCTGCAAATTTCTTAGTATTTATCTGCATTAATCTTTACTGGACAATGAAGGAACAGAAATAAAAAGATACTTCTAGAGACTTTCAGTGGATGCAATAGTTCTTACCTAGTCCCAGATTTATGTGAGATTTCCTTTGCTAAAGTATAACTTCAAAACTGAATACAAGGAGCCAGCATCCTTGGATGATTTCTGGCACTTTATGAAACAGATTATTTCCCCAGTTTAACTCAGGGATAAAAATTTGGCATTTTTGCCTTCTAATATTAAACAAACATACATACAAAAAATGCAAACAAACCCAGCAACAACAAACAGCCCTGCAGCAATATTGTGAGCCTTTTTTCTACTGTACTGAACAGAAGAGCATACTAAACTTACAGCATTTTAAGATTTTTAATTGAACTGTAGGTGATACCTGAAAGTGCTGTCTTCTGATACCTGTCACATTTATGGGAAGGAATTACCTGGTTAAACTGTATAGAAGGTCTTCAGAAATCTGATCAACTGATCATTTATGACATGGATATAATTTATTTCAATTTTTCCTAATTGTGAGGAAGTTGCCCATTCAAAATCCTTTAGTACAAGTGAGAAATGGAACAGGCAGAGTCATCTCAGTCCTGTGAAAGATCTGCAGGTTATGTGCAGTGCACGTGTCACAAAGGTGTCATGGTTGTGCAGCAGTGGTGTGATTTATGCTAAAAACTGAGCCTGCTTAGACTGCTAGAGCTGATCATGGCCATCTCAGACCATGTTCCTGCTCTGGCTGAAGGCCAGTGACTCCTTGATAAATTGTTACTTCTCAGTTTTTGTGTATTCTGTAACCTTTTCACTTCTTAGCTCTCTGGCATGGGATATAACTGTGTTTCACCTGGTCACATTCTTTTTTTATGTGGTTAATACGTTTGGTAAGAAACCAGTTTCCTTCCTTCCCTGCCAATGGAGAAAGATGTCATTATGCTTAATTATAGGTGAACCTTTTGTTAGAGGTATTCTGTTGTATTTTCATCCATTGTAAAGAGATTGACCTGAACTGGCATGCTTAGGGAGCATCTCTCCCCACAAAATACTTACATTTTACATGACAGCAGCCTATTGTGCCCTTATCAGTTGTAATAGGGCTTTTGCTTTGTTACTGCTGGAGCAAAGATTAAGAAGCAAATGTGATCCAGAAACATCTTTCCAAAACAGTCAAATTTGTGTTGATGAGCGTGGAGCAGGGACTGGGGCAGGAAAAAGAATTCTGCTGAAGTCCTTAAATTGAGGTTCTGCTCCTAGCTCTAGCAGCATTAATTAGCAACTCTACCTGTGCTAATAAGTTACCACCTGCTGTCACAACCAGAAATGTATGTGTGAAATCTATGAGTGAAAGAGACTGGGTAACGAAAAACTACTTGTTTTTATAAGATAAATGTAAATGTTTTACTTTTCCTAGCTGACACATGGAGAAGTCTGTTTGACAGTAGCTGTTCAGACAAAAAGTGAGCCAAGTTCATACTCACATTTAGTAGGAAGGTAAGCCAAGCTGCTTCTGCTATTTGAAGTACCTCAGCTGGCTATTCCTGACCTGCTGTTTTGTAGTCATGGGAGAGAAAAGTCTTCAGCTGTCTTGACAATTTGTACATTTGGAAGTGATTCACATTGTAAGAAAGATATCAAAACAAGATAATTTCTGTAATTTAGAAAGTGTCACTGGTTAGACCTACTGAATAGGCTTTCCCCTAGATTGATAGTTTAATGTACAGATTCTGAGGCAAGTGTTTTTAATGACACCCTCCAAAATTGCAGTAATGCCAGGCTGAGCTTGGAACCACTAGGCATCACGAAATTGTTTAACATTTGGTAATAGTATCTTATTTTTCTTTGACATTTCAGCAGTAATGTTCAATGTCTTCCTGGATTTGTGTGACACTACAGTTAAAAGAAAGTGGTAGTTAAATTGGCCTAACCTGGAAACAGGAATTACAGACTCTGAAAGTCATCTTGTCCAATACCATGCTCAAAGTGAGGGGCAGATTTGAAGGTTAGATTTAACTTCTAAGTTGTATCAGGCTTCTCAGGTTTATTCTAGAGCTTTTCTGAACAGGCTATTGCAATATTAATCGCCTTCACAAGGAAGAAAATTTCCTGATACTCAGTAAGAATGTATGATCATTGCCTTTAATCTTTGAATGTGTGTCTGAACGTGGCCCAGTCTTCATTAAAACTTACCACTGTGTTCACTTATACAGCAGAATAGCTTCCCCTCCCCTGGCTTAGTTTTGCTGTGTGAAAACTAAGTGAAATCAAAAGCCAGTTCACAGGCCAGTCTTTGTTTTCAGCAGCCTGCTAATGTCAGGGGCACATGTAAACATCACTACTATAATGGCACAAAAGAATCGATCTTACTCTTTCATGGTGTTGCTGAGAACTATAAAAAGGCTGCAGTGGTATATCCTGAAGTAGTCTGGCTTGGTTGGTGAGAATGATAGACATTAAGAACTACTGCAGTGTTCTTTTGAACGTTTGAAATTCCACAAAGGTCCCTAGCATAGCTTCTGTTCCTGTAGGATAAAACATTGTTCTTAGCAAATTTAAAGTAAACAGTTAGCTATAAGCTTGTGTAACAGAGCGTTTGATGTTTTAAGGACATTCAATATTACAGAAGATATTGAGACTTGCTATGAGTACCATTAGCTTTTTTTTTATTTACTGGCAGTACTGACCTCAGCAGAGGTTGGTTTTTGTCAGAAGATCCATGCTGCAATTGTCAAAGTAGTATCCAAATCCTAATTCAGATTATCAACTCAGATTTGAGGTACCTAAATTTGCATATCAACCCAAAATCTGTGAAATTAATGACAAATGATTTTGTGAATTACATTCAAGAATTGCATAAAGGCATAGCTGGTTTTATATTGCTGATTATGGAATAAGTATCCCATTAAAGAAACATCCCCAAACGTTTAAGTCCTCTGCCCGAGATCCTAACAGGTCACCACAGGGAGATGTGGGATGTCTGTGCTGACTGTGCCAGACATCTCTGTTACAGGGTGTTGCAGTTCTCTTAGAGTGTCAGACTGTACTTCAGACCCAGTGATAACACAGGCTTGCTCTCATACTGGCATGTGAGTAGGAGAGTTCTTGTTTCTTTTATATCCTTTGAGATTTGATAGGGTATTTAAGAGTGTGAGACCATTAGAGTAAAATCAAATGAAAACTGGTCCAGCTAAGGATTAAGGAATATTTTCATCCCCTTCATATGGTACAAATGCTTTTAGTCCATACAGTGGAGTGAGGGGCAGGACAAGTTTGCTTTTGAAGGCAAGTTTACCTGTGTGTCTGAGGGGGCCCTGAGGCATAGAGAAAAGAATTGCCCTTTGTTGTGCAATTGAGTGGGTAGAAATGAATGAGACAGGAGCAAAATCTGATTCTGTAGAGGCATCTGTGTTTTAGCTGTGACTTGTAAGTCAATAAAGTTACGAAAGCTGACTTGAACCCTTACAACGTAGTACTTCTGAACAATATGCAGAATTTATGCACAAGCACTTTAAAATGGCCAAAGTTTCATTGTCTTCTGCATTTTACCAGTTCAGAGTTATACTTAAATGTTTTGAAGTTTTTGTATTTAAAATTATAAGTATTACCCACAGGGAGACTCTTGTCTGAGTATTCTAAGCAAAATTATTTTAAAATTAGTCATTCACTTCTGAAAATTAGATAAATTTTCTCATTTTATGATTTTTAAGACTCCACATTTCATGTCCTCTGTGATTTTATCCTTTTTTTTTCCTTTCAAAACATGAACAAATACAGGGTTTTCATACACCTCAACTAAGTGTACTGCTGTTTTGCAAGTATTTCCTTAATATATGGAAAGAAACGGAAGCCAGAGGACCAACCGTTAAGGGAAAAAGAGGAAGTCACACAGAAAAATGTTAACTTTGGAAGTGAAGTTCCTATTTATTATCACAATGTGTTTAGTCTACACCACTGCTGAATATTGAGAGAGGAAACTATTTTGGACAGTGTACATTCTAAGTGTAAATGCTTTGGCACTTTTTTTCTGAGGCTTTTATGGGGCTCTCTTCCAGATGTCTTGTGGTGACAACAGACCAGTTTGTTTGGGCTCTCCCCACCCCCCAAGATCTGCATTTGTCCTGTGCAGGAAGTGCACAGAGCCTGCTTCTGAATTTGCAGTCTCATCTGATGAGGAGACTACTTCACACTTGTCTTCACAAAACAGAGAAAATATATTTTCTATTCAAGATTGCTTGATTTATAAATATGATACTGCAGAATAGCCATAGTGCCATATCCTTGATACTTTGATTTGTTATCTCTAGTTATTCCAGATAGTAGTAATTCTGATTGCTAGTGGGATGGAGGATATCCTGATTTGCTGCTGTCTTACAGAGCTTAGTGTAGTTTGAAGAGGAGAGTATTTGCATACTGATCAAATTCCTAAAATCCCAAAGCCTCTGTATTTCAGACACCAACACCCACTCCTCCACCTACTTCTGTCCTCTAGTCCCTTTCCAGGAATTCCAGGAAAAACTGTCTGCTGGACACTATCTTGACATCTGGAGTTCCTTGACCAAGAAGCTGGGAGTTTTTAGGTCTGTTTGGTTAGAGGCTCTTCTTTTCTCTCTCTCCCAGAGTTGCCAGCTTCCTCAAGAGTGGCTGAGGTAACTGCCCTGCATCATTTATACGGATGGCTGAACATTGCTCTCTTTTCAGGATTTCATTGCTATTTAGATGGCAACTTTTGGATGACACCTACCATGGGAGTCAGATAACAAAATTGCAGAATAGCAAGCAAAATCATCTAAGGTGTAGTGATAGACCTGGCAGTGCTGTGTTGATGGTTGGACTTTATGATCTTGAAGGTCTTATCTAACTTAATATAATTCCATAAGGGCTATTCCATAAGGGCTTTGAATAATTTTGAGTCCTGTCTAAATTAACATTTTGTCTATATTCTTAATGTAAAAATACAGTTTAGATGAATTTCTGTGGTACCTACACCAAGTTAGTGCCACTAATTTTGATTTGCTAGGCATTTAGTCTTTGGACTGCTAGCACAAGTCAGTGGCATCATAAAATGTGTATGAATTACAGTCCTAAACATTTTTCCCCCTTTTTGCATCAAATTTAAGATGCTCATTATTTTTTTCTCTGCTTCATTCTCTCAGAAAAAAAATCATCCATTTTCTGGTATTTTTGTGTGTATGCCCACAGTGGTTTAATGGTTGAATCTTCCTTTCAAGGAGATTAAGGAGGGAAAGGAGAAAAAAACACTACTGCTTTTATGTTACATAAATGAGTTTGTGATGTCTTTTTGTTTGTGTCGAGAAAATAGAAATTTTGATGACTGTGTGCTATGACTTGGATATACTAGAGGTTAAACTAGAGAAAGGTAAATGGTCGTGGTTCCAAGGTGCAGATACTAGCCTTGATGAAGTGACCATTACTGGTTAAAGAAAGGGAGGGAAGGAAAAAAAGCAAGCTCTTTATTTCCATGCAGGAAGATATGATTTACTTTGTATGACTAAAAATAATGTACTATGTGGTAAACATGGTATGAATTAAAAACTTGTTTGTGGAGATATTTTTGAGGCCTCAAGCTGCATTGTTTCTCTGGCATGCTGTGATCTGGAGAGCTGGTATGATTTCTTGTACTCCTACCTAAATAGATTGAATTTGCTGGACTCTTTGCCCTAAGTCAAAGTAGTTCGTATTTGGGAGTCATACGGTTTTTTAGATTACTGCATGCATTTGAATATTTGTGACAGCTACAGCTTGTAGAATTTTCTGCCTGGATAGCCAGCTGTTCCTTTCCTGACATTTCAAACTGAAGGACTGTACATGAAAGCAAGTTACTCAGGGAAGATGTTCAAGTCACTTGGAAAGATCAGTTTACATATTTTTGCAGCAATAAATAGTGCTTTTTTCTTTAAAAAATCAGTCAAATTAGGGAAATCCTTTCTTACAGTAATGCAGTCAAAATACATTCTTTCCATATTTTGCTTTTACTTTGGGTGTTTTGTTTTGGGCTGCTTGCTTTTATTATTATTATTTAACTTAGCATATTATGGTTCCTTTAATGAGAACAAAGGAAAATGGGTTGGTGCCAGCTTCAACCAAGATGCCAGAAATTCCTTTGCTCAAGAGGTTTCCGGCCCAGTGTTTGAACTCCCCATGCTAAAACTAAAGACAAGTTAGAAAACTTTGTAGAGATAATGAGCTGTCTCACCAAAAACAAATTTTAAAACAAAACAAAACAATAAAAACCACTAAGCGCAGCATAGCTTCCTTTTAGGTAGGGAAAAACAAAATAGATTTAACTAGAATAAGACTTTCAGTCCAAAATTCTTCCTTGTCTTTTCTGAGATATCCTAAAAGTATTTGTAAGAAATTTGCTTTTAGTAGAGTAGGATAATGTCTAAAGGTGCCATATAAAGAAGAGGTTCTGTTATAGTAAAGTGTTTGTAGGCATGAAAGAAGTTTTTCTTAAATATTCTGACTTGGTCAGATGAAAAAGCTTGCTGCTATTTTAAAATGTTTAGAGCTCCAAGGCTTAAACAAGGTGAAGGAAGGCTTTAATGAATGAAATTATTATTCTTTTCAAAATTTGTAGTAGCAGCTATGGTTGATGGAAAATCAGCTGGATCAGTCATGTAACTGGCATGGTAATTTGCATGCTGTAAATAACAATTAGAAAGCAACATTTGCTGTATATATGGGTGGGATGACATACTATGCCATTTCCCTGAACATCTGTTTATTTGAAAGATGCATGGAAGTGTTTGAGGCTGGGTTGGATGGGGCTTCGAGCAATCTGGTCTGGTGAAAAGTGTCCCTGCCCACAGCAGAGGGGTTGGAACCAGATGATCTTTAAAGGGCCTTTTCAAACAAAACCATTCTATGATTCTCTTTTCACTTTCATTCATAGAATTGCAACAGATAATTGTCTCCCATTTAACTCATATTTTGGCAATTTATAGGATTTCAGGAACTGACAAGGAACACCTGTTAGAATCAACTATAGTCTTCAAAATCAAGATGCTTCTGGGTTAATAAAGAGCAGATTAAAGAAATTCTAACAACATTAATTTACACAAGTTTTGTTGCATGTTTTGTTACTGGAAAGTACTTATTTAATGTCCAAGGATATGGATATAAAGACTCAATCAGCATTTAGATGTGAACTCCATTCGTGGGAGATGATGTTGGAGGTCAATTCTCTCAGTTCCTAGAGTAGTTAAGTCTCATGCAATGGCTTTTCATGTCTTTATCTTTCCCAAATAAGTTTGGAGTATCTTGTCCAGTTCTGGTCAAGCAAGGCAGAGAAGTAAGAAACTATAAATAATTACCCATATATTGAACTTCTGTAGCTTCCTAGAGAAGAGACCAAAGTTGAAATTCTCCACTAACAGAAGGGTTTCAGGGCAAGACAAATAATGATCTTTTCTGGTTATGTCTTCTAACAGCTGATCATGTGTGTGTTTTGGGATTAGCTGCAATATATGCTAGTTTTTGCCCAGGCACTGAAAGAGGTGAAAACAATTTATGGGAAGAGCTCTGCAGAGCTCAATATACTGTTAGATCCTTGGCATCAAAGGAGAGCTGTCTGTGCAGGAAGCTGGGATTGCTGTGGAAAGTAGAGGTTCAGTGATGTGTGACAGAGATTTGTAGGAAATGAGCTTTCAGTTCTGTTGTTCACCCAACAACTTTGTTGGAAGGGAGATTGAAAGCTTTCTTTTTCTCCAGTCTGGAAAGGGCATTTGGGGAATTGAAGAAGTGGAGGCTTAGTTGTGGATTATTTATAGGCTGAACAGTGAGGGAAAGTATTGCAACAGATTGAGGAAAATTAGGTGGAAAAACGAGTATGTGCAAAATTTGGTGCATAAAGTTTTCCTTCTGACTCATTATTTTCTCCTGAGCACTTCATTAATGTATAGGGTCAGAGCTTGGCTTGGGCTTGAAGTCACGTGTCATTCTTAAACTGAAGTTTTCAGGCCTTGTATTCTTTCTTTTGTCCCTGGAAAAATATGAATGAGCCCTGAGCTTAGTATGACTCCAAAGCAGTGTTGCAATATAAGTTTAGAATAATAATAATAATTCCTAAAATGTGTTGATAGGTGCCTTTGTGTAAGAGATGCAAAAGCTGCTGTAACCTTTCCAGAAACCAAGCAAGCTTTTCCTTTGTTGGATGCTTTTAGTCATGGTATTTTTCTCTGAAGAAACAATTTACATTATACTTTTGATTGCTATCATTAAAAACTACTGCCAGCTCTGTTTTCACAATTCTGCAGCATAAAATATCTCGCTATTTACTAAGTGTGGAAGGGGAGGACCCCAAAAAAACCCTAGTTTTCCTTAGAGTGAGTGTTTTGTCCTTGAAAAATGTTTGAACACTTGAAAGTTTTGCACTTGTGCAGAAAGAGAGGTCATCACTCTTGCACAATGGCTTGGGTGAAATTGATGTGAAGACTTTAAAGAAAAAGTGTGTTGATACACCCAGAATTAGCTATCATATTCAATTTTCAGAAGTGTTGGGCTTCAGCATCTCTATTCAGAGAAAATAATTTCGAAGTGATCTTAACCATCCATTTTCCAGGACTGAGAGTGTTTTTAATTGTTCCTTTGAAATAAACCATATGGCAGTTTTAAGAGCAGCCAACAAATAGTTAAGATTTTAATTGTGTTCCTTAATTCATGGAGGTCTCTGCTTGTTTTTATTATTAGAAATTGTGAAACTATGAAACATAGTCCTTGCATACATGTCCCTACCCTCAGTTATGCTTTTAGCCTGATCTCAGGAAAGACACTTTTCTGTTCCCTTTTAACTTGAAGAGTTATGCTTGGTGGGATTGTAATCCTGGACAGTTGGACTGCTGGGGACTGGTTGGGGAACTGGTGAATAATCTGCCTCCAATTATCTTGCATGTCTTACTGCACCCCAGTTCTGGGGTTGGGAGAGGGAGATCTGGAGAAATCTAACTGATGAGCTGCAGTAGGGTAGAGGCCATGTTGGCTTCAGTTCACGTTGGCAGTAAAATCTGCCTTTTTTCCTCTAATATTTCAGGAGGCAAACTTCACCAGCAGGAGAAAGGACAGTTGATGACAAGGCATTCATGCTACGAGAAACTTGTTAATATTTGAGGTTTCTGCTGAGGAGCTGTGTTAGTAGGAGATTATTTGACTTTTCCACTGTCATAGTATCAGCTATGAAGAACTTTCTGGGGGAAAAAGTAAGTCTTATATTTATTGCCATGGGTGTATAGGCAGTATAGAAAGGCCAGTGGGTGGGGTCCAGTGGTGGGATGATGAGGGTGCAGCCTTCAAAGTAAGATATGACATCAAACTGTAGGACTTTGAGCCCAAACAAAATGCCAGCTCATGAAAGGAGGAGTTTTGCATATGGACTAGGATGAACTCAGATCCTTTTAAATATGAGTGAAGATCTGTAGGTCAGAGAGACTAGGTCTCCATTTTGAGATGATAGCTAGGAGGGTGTGGATACCTCAGTTCCAGTGGACACTGGAGTATGCCTGTGAACATAATATTGAAGCCTAATTGCTTGATTCTTGTTGATAGTTCATCAAAAAGAATGAGCTCTTACTAGAACCACAATACAGCTTAATATGAATTAAAAAACCTATTCCTGTCTGTCTCAGTTGAGGTACTAGCACAGGGAACCCACGATTGAAAGCATCTCTCTTAATGTGGATGTATATGTCTGCTGATACTGGATTCTGTTCTCATAGGAGCACTGTGAGGCTTCATTAAAGATTTTAAACTGCTTTATGATCCTCAGATGGAAGAAGCTTAGAAATGAAGTGTTTGTAATGAGATAACTTAGTAGCACATAACAAGGCTATAACCTATTAACACTGGTTATTAACAGCCTGTTGGCATCAGAATAATTAAGGGTTAGATTTTTGGAATGCAATTGGCCTCTGAAAAGGAATGTGCAGGTATTGGATATGCTGTTTATTTTTATGGTCTTCTCCATTGTTTTCTGAACTACCGTGCTGCATTGCAAACAAAAGTCAACAAACCTCCCAAATCAAACAAACCCAAAACCTTTTTGTTAGCCACCTTAATATGCCAACAAGAATAGGTAAAGAAATGATACCTTTCAAGTGTTAGTGGAAAAATTTCAATTGAAGCTACAGTTATTTAAGAATTACCTGTAGTGGACTCTCTAAATATTTTTGGTTCACTGATAATTGTCTTACTTTCTGATTAAAAACACTTTGTCAATAGAGCATTGGTAAGGTGAAATTTTATAGCAGTTATTTCCACTTGGATATGTAGCAACTCAAGTGAGTTGTTTCTGAAAGTCATCACAGTATTACCAACTCCTTGACGTAGGCTTCCAGGACTTCAGAATGGAGTGTTGGCAAACCTTAGTGTAGTTGAGAGGATTTATAGGTCTCAGTAAAACAATTTGGCTTTTTAGAGGGAATAAAATTGTCTGTAGCTTAATGCATGCTGTCATACTTGGTGTGAGCATGCATAGAACATGTAGCTGCAGTATTTAATATATTTTTCAGGAGGGGATAGCTGTTTCATAGATATATGCATATACATTTGCTTTTATGAAACTGTGTGAATTGGATGCCTAGCAGTTGGTTTGGATTTTGTCATTAGGGATTTAGAGCAACTGTGGTGTTCTGTTTGGGTCTTGCCACAAATAAGATGTTCCCTGAGTTTTCACCACATTTCCTAAATTGCTGTGTTTGGATTAGGCCAGCCACAAAACACTCCAATCTGCTACATCCAGCAGGGCAATTCTCTGCTCTGGTTTAGACAGAGCAACCTGAGCAGTTACATCCAGCTGCTTCTATTTCGTTAAGTACCCAAAAAAGCAACTCACATTAGCTATTGCCAGAATTTCTTGAGCCTGCAGAGACAGATGGTTACAGTGCAAGCTGTAGTCCTGTTGAAGAAATCCTGTCAGTGGCAGAATCCCTGTTTGAGTTTCTGTACCTTATCATGAGGATGGGAGCAAAACATGTCAGAACCAGAGCTACACTAGCATTTCATGGTCTCCTGATGAGGCCAGTGCCTTATGTTCTATGATAATACATGATAATAATTTTTATTCTCATTCATAAGATATGCAGCCTCTGCCCCCCTCATATTAATTCCTTTGGAGTGCCCTCACATGGATCTCCAAGTTAGTTTCATTCCATGGTATTGTCATGAATGAGTGATTTAGATGCTTAAAGAATTCCTGTCAAAGGTATTAGCAAAAGGACCGTGTCTGTGACATAGTTCAGGATGTGTTTGGGTAACAGTCCCGTGCTCATGGTGTGATTCCTGGGGTGGCTTCTGCAGGGCCAGGAGTTGGAGTTTCATTATCCTTGTGGGTCCCTTCCAACTTAGAATATTCTGTGGTTCTGTAATTATTGTCAAAAGAGGTTTTCATACAAATTTTTGAAGGCACAACTTAACAGAATTTGATGATGAGGTTCCCTCTGTTGCTTACTACCTGGATGAAGCATAGCAAGAAAAAGCAGGTCATAATCAATTTGAAGAGATTTGTGCAGAGACTGGTAATAAAAAAAAAGTGCAGAAGGCAAGGGAGACCCTCACGTATAATCACGAGGTTCAGAGTGGACTCGCTTGCCAGACTTAGCCTCACACTTGATCAGTGGTTTTGTGTCTAAAGGATTTAGCAGCACTTAATCTTTGGCTAATTTTACGCAGAATGATTAAGTAGAAGTTCGTATAAGCACAGTAACAATGTAACTGTAGATCTGAGATTCATACTATACTTACTGTAGCCTATTTAATGCAGTTTGCACACACCCAGACAGAAGGTCTGTACAAAGGTGTACATGTCAAAAATTTTCCTCGTGTTCAGGTGTGTTTTGGCTTTTTTACTTTCTACATAGTTACATTGCATAACTGTACAGAATTAAAGGCATGTATATTTTACCGAGCTGTCAGTTCCCTGACCAGGCATGGTTCCCTTACACAGTCAGCTCCAGCATTTCCTACCTGTGTTGGGCTGACTCAGGAGCAAATCTCCTCACAGCAGGATCATACCCGCGTCACCATATCCTTTTGCTGAACTGTATTCTTTACTGTTTCTGCACGTTCAAGATAACATCTGGAAACATCCTGCAGATTTTTTTTTTTTTTTTTTTTTTTATGTTTCAGGGTGCTGGGATTGTCTGTTTCAACCGCTGTTAGAGCGGTTATCTATGGAGATTGTTGGGAAGAGGCTGTGGAGTGTCTGCCTAATGGCTGAGTTGCAGCCTGAGACTTAAAGCAGGCGAGGCAGCAGGAGAGACAGAGTTTGCTCTGCTGTCCTGCGGGTGTTCCCGTGTCTGGACCTTGATCTCGGGTTTATGCGTGCGTGTGGTGTGGGCAGTCTGGTTACAGCCCGCATTAACTTTGGTCTTAGCATGAACCTCTTGTCCTTGAGTCAGGGCGTTGTGCTTAAAATGGGGGTTCCCCTCCAGGCGAGCGCTGGGGTCGGCGTTCCCGGTGCGCCGCAGAGCAGCGCGTGTGGCTGGGGGGACTTAGCATTCACTATTCGCCGCTTGTCGGCTCTGCAGCCCTCATGTGGAATTAGCATAATTGGCTGCTGGCTTTTTAGCCGGTTTTAAAGAGAGAAGCTCCATCTGGGCCGCCCTCCGTACTCTCCGGCCCCCCCACTGTGTACCCTCCCTGTGCCTCGCCCCTGCCCGACGAGGGCGGGGAGCAGAATCCCGGCGGAGCGGAGGAGGCCGTCCCGGTGCGGGCAGGCCGCTGTCCCTTTAAGGCGGTGAGTGACAGCGCGCGCGGGGTCACGTGAGCCGCCCGTATTTGAAGGTCACAAAAAAGCTGCTTCCTTTAGAGAGAGCAAGAGGGAGCGAGAGGGAGGGAGCGAGAGGAGAGAGCGAGGGAGCGCAGCCAAAATGGCCGACGGAGCGTCTGCTGGGTTCTGAACGTTTGAAATAAAAAAAGAGAGAGAGCAAAAAAGCAAAAAATCAACAAAAAAGGAAAAAAAAAAACTAAACGAAAAAGCAAAAACACAAAACCATTTTTGGATTTTTTTTTCATTTCCATTTCTACCTTGTATGCCTCAACTCGCTGGATTTAAGCACTGCTGCACTTTATGAGGTTAGTGGTACGTTTATGTTTTATTGTTTTTACATATCAGTTGATTTTTTTTAAGAGTCTGAGCTGACCGTTTCCATCCGTGGTTTTACAGAGGTGTCTTTTCTAGCACAAAGACTTGCTTCAGATGTTGTCTGCTTGTACGCGTACGGCACTTTTAGTGGATTTTTGGGGATTTTTGGAAGGAGCTCTCCGTACAAGTGTGGTGTGGATTTGGAAGGTATTTGTAATTTAAAACACCTAGGCAAATTACAGAAGATCGTTTGTATTTTTTCCGAGCCGGTGAAGTACAAGATAGTGCTGAAAATCTTGTTTTATTTAAATGGAGGCTTTTTAAAGACAGATTTCTTCCCCACAGCACTCGGAGCTCCTCAATCTGCTGCAAAAATTTGCATGTATAAAAGCGGGCTTGCGTTCTTTCTGCCGCTGGGTCGGAGCGGGGCCGGCCGGGGCTGTGCCTTCCGCGGGAGCGGGGCCGGAGCCGCCCGGGAGCGCTGCGGGGCCGCGGCTCCGGCCGGGCCCGGCGCTGCCGCCGCCGCGGGGCTCCCGCGGGGCTCGGCCGGGCTGGCGGCCCAGCCGGCGTGCGCCAGGTACTCAGGAATGTGCGGGATGCTGGCCGCGGAAAGCAAGCTTTCATCTCCACCTTAGCGCAGCCCTTTGCCTACATTTACTTTCTTGCCTTTTCTTTTTTTTTTTTTCTTTTTTTTTTTTTTTTTTTTTTTTTTTTTTTCCTCCAGCCTTCTGTGTTGCTAAAAATTTAAATCCGAGTTATTTTTGCAACTCCCTCCAGAACCAAGCAGAAAATTAAAGGGAAATAGCTGGAGCTTGCTTTCTGAGAACAGGCCCCTCCTCCTGCATTGTAAGAGTGTGATGTAATGCTCCTTTCTGTGAGGTTAAATGAAAAAATTTCTGTGGTGATATACATTATTCTTCACCCCTTCCTCACGGGCATTGCATTGTGATATTTTTTGTAGCTGAACATGTAAGCAGCAGATAATTCTGCAGATAATCGTGTGAATGTACTCCACATTGCAGTGCATTAGTGCAATGATTGTGGTTAGCAGGTCCAACTTTGTAAACCTCCAAGATGGCTCATATTTTATATTTCTTTGTGGCCTTACGTGCATACAGTTAAACACAAATGGAGGAGGCAAATTTCAATAAGCTTAGTGAAAATGTATCTGGCTATTGTCATTACAGTGTTGTACATATTGGGACTTTGTGTTTTTCTGCACTGACTAGCAAATATTCAAAATAATTCTGCAGTACGTTGAGTTTCTCATGGAAATTAAGAGGTGGTGTATTTGGAGTGTTTTTTAAAAAAATTTAAGTTAGACGAAGCCAATGAAAGAGAACTTTGTTCAAATTTTATGCAGTGTACTTTGCTAGTAATTTTGGTCATTAAGCATTTAGTAGTAATGGATAACCCAGTTAATACGTGAAGTAACACATGCCCTTTGCTTAGTGTTAATGAACTTACTAGATTCCACCCTCATGTTCCTGGCTAGTATTGAGGAAATGCTGTAAAAACGTTCTGTGTCTTTGACGTGATGTACCCTGATGGCTTTTGTTATTCAAAACCTTGGGCTCAGTGGAGATCTAGATGTAGCCAGAATATTTTAAACCTGTTGATTGGCAAATAATAATTAGACATTAGAACTGTTTTCAAATGCATCTAAAGTAGGAGTATTCCCAGATTCGTTGCTTACTGTGCAGAAACATCAGTTACTGTAGTTTATGTGATAATTGCTGTAGAACAGGATGGGTGAAATGATGAGGAAGTAAAGAAAACCCGAATTGTGTCCTGAGCTGGCAGCACTGTAGGATGTAGTCTTCCCAGAATCGGCACTTCAGAACAGTACTTGCCTTTTCTGTGTATTTTTTTGCCTTCGTGCCTTACTGCCTACGTTACACACTTGCAGAATGTGTAGATGTTTGTAGATTTAGCTTGATGGTTAAGGTGATGGAATACAGGGTAGTTCCCAATAACTGCAACTGCTCCTAGCTACAGAAGCTGCTGTGGTCAGACAAAAGGCAGCTATTGAGAATAATAGAAATCATTCCAATAAGGAGTCTGTCAAACATTTGAGCAGTTTTGTAAGGCTGTAACTGTGAATAGGAAAGACCAATTAAAATAATTCCTCTTACAGATACACTCAGACCCCCTCAGATCTTACAGTAGGGTGTGTTGAGGACTGGCAGTCTGTGCAACCATAGGGTTTTAAGATTGAATCTGGGCAGTTCTCAATGCTCTTTGTATTCAGTGCATTCCTGCAGTACAACAGGAACAAACACTTAATTTTGAGAGATCTGATTTGGGTTGCAATTTCTAGATCAGTTTGAAGCTTACAGAGGTGTGGGGGTTGGGGAAGTTTTTTTGCTTCATTCAGTTTGCAGTGACGATGCTGAGTTCAGAAGCTTTATTAAATTTTTCTGTTTGCATTTGCATGTCAATTGTTATTGGTATCTACAGGAATCAGTCCCTTTCCAAAGCAGACTGTTTTAGTAGAAAGCTACAGTGAAGTCTGTAGTCAGCAGAACCCCTGGAGATTTTTGCATTACATCTAAGAGATTCTCGAGAAATAATTGACAAGAAAAGCCTTATTACCATTGAGCTTCAATATACAGGAGTCTGCAATTCTAATGGGAAAAAATTAAGGGAAAACAAGTGACTGAAAAATCAGTATGCTTAGTTTCAGTTGCTTTTCTTTTAGCCTCTTTCCTGCTGAGACGGAAGAGAAAGAAACTTTGTAAGATCATGCAGTCGTTGCCAGCTGATTTCAACTAAACCATTTTTTAGATTTTTGTTTCTTACCTGTTAATGGATGGCTTTAGTAGAGGAGAAGCATCTAAATCTATGAGGAAAAAAATCCATAGAAATATAGTATTTCTGGAAGATAATTTTTATTCACAACTTTCCTAGTACCTCTTTAGAAACTTGTCTTGCATTTTGAAGCAGAGTTCTTTAATTCTGGTCATTATGGATCTGTGTTTCATTTGGACCAGGGTGGAAGATGAGAAGTTTAATTTGCAGTTTATTTTGAAGGATATTTATTGGAAGCTGCACTCTTGGTACTCTCTTCATCTGGTAGTAGTTCATAACTGAAAAGTTTCAGGGGTTTTTTTTGCTTTAATTGATTAAGAAACTGTCTGCTGCCTTCCTAAGAGCTGTTTTACCTTGTTAAGTACTGGTTTCCTGTTTAAACAGTCCAGGATGTCTAGCTCCAAGGATCTGTATTTCATGTCCTGTCAAGGGAATCAGGTGTGAGTATCACAGTTCTAGTGTTGTTACCTTGGATTTCAAGTAGCTAAACTTTAAATATTGGGCTAACATTGCGTCAGAATTAATTTGCTAAACAGATGTAGAATTCAGGTTAGATTAATACAAAGATGTATTTCTTCTGAAATCTCTAGTTGCTAATGTAATGCTAGAATTAGCAGTCTTACATGGTATGATTGCATGTGCCATGTTTCAAATATTGGTCCAACAAGTTGCTTAAAGTTGGGTGTCAAGATAACAGTTTTTTGGCCATTTCAGCATTGAAGGCAAATGTGGAGGTATCATGGAGATAAATACTATATATATTGAGAATATTTCAGTTTTGTCGTTGTGATGATGCCATAATTGTTCTTCAGAACACAGGAGGAAGGGTGCCTTTCTGTATTTATGGTGATTTTCTGTATTTGTGGTGAATTCCAACTCCAGAGCTGTACATTTAGCACCTGTCACTGCTTAAGTTCTCCTTTACACACAGGCTTCCTACTAAAGAGCACAACGTGGGGGAGTTGTGTTTTGTTTTTTGTTTGGTTGGGGTTTTGTGTTGTTTTGATTTTGGTGGGTTTGGGGTTTTTTTCTTGCTGAGACAAGATATATTCTGGGAGCAGCATGAATATGTGCAAACTCTGATTTTTTTTTTTTTTTTTTTTTTTGGTGCCATTAACATGCTTCTGAAGGAAATTCCTAAGGCTAATGGATATTGTCATTTTTAAAGGCTGTTTTCCTGTCTGTGTACAGTGTGCTGGCATTACAGTTTAAGGATGAAATGCCCTGCTGCTACCACAATTGTGTATTTTTTAATAATTTCTGAAAAGTTGTGTCCTAAGAACTGGTTGATGTGATATTTGGGTGTTACAGCTTGGGTAGATTGAAAGACTTCTCATTCAAAATATTATACTTTAAGGACTACTTTTAATTAGCCTGTTTAGTCGTGTGGGAAAACATGACGTAAGGTACAACCATTAGAGTTTTTTCAGGTACCTAAGAGAAGATAGATTTATAGAACATGAAATGAACTTTAAAGGCAGAACAAACCAAAATGGGTTGAACACCATGGAAAAATGTGTGCTAATACAGCTGGAAATAAACTAGTGGGGGCAGTTCTGTTAAAAACCACAGTTAGTAAGAATGAAAGTTGACTACTGCATCCTTACAGTGCTGCAATTTGTGCTGAACTTAATTAAATAGATATTTGTATATGCTAGGCAGAGAAAATCATCTAAAAGTACCTTGACACTGATGGGTGGAAAAATGCTTAAAAATATAAAGCGTTTATATTGATAAAAATGTGTGTTAAGTTGAGACTTTTAGAAGTGAAATGTGACCTTGGAATTTACTACAACAAAACCACAACAAGGCATCAATATACAACTGTGTTTGATTTCATGCCAGCAGGTGACTTCTTCTCTTAGGATGGGATGTGTAAGGCCACATTTTAACAGTGGGGAAGATCAACAAATTTTGAGGTTGCTCCAGTAAGAGCAGCAAGAAGTTTTACA
Organism: Muscicapa striata striata; assembly: GCA_030060385.1. Lineage (NCBI taxonomy): Eukaryota > Metazoa > Chordata > Aves > Passeriformes > Muscicapidae > Muscicapa > Muscicapa striata. The sequence continues at coordinate 224,201 of JAREIS010000459.1, read as the reverse complement.
GTGAGGTAGTCTAGCAAAAAAACACTTCCACTTTTTCTGTGTTTATTTCTATAGATACATTCTCTGCAAACAAATAAGTAGTTGTCTAATTTGTGTCAGAAGAGCATCATTTTGACATAGAGCTCCATTGTAGTTGGGTGTGCTTTGAATAGCATGGTTACTTCAGCAACTAAAAAGCAGAAAGGCATGAATTTTTAAAATCAAGGTGACCATTCTTTTTTAGTGCCTTGAAAGTACATGAAACCCCACTGTGCATGCTAAAATTATAAGGGAAGCATGCTTATCTTTCCTAGTGTGCTTAGCAGATGTAGAGTTAAGGCTTCCTGAAGTACAGGTCTGAGTGTAGCAGCTGAACTGATTTGAACTAATGCAGAATATCACTTTAATTTCTGAATCAGAGAAAGTAGTATTTCTTTAAAAAATGAAACAAGGCAAAAATTACTTCTGGTATTCTCTGTGAGGTTTTTTCCCCCTTATTAAGCACAGCATTTACTGTATAACATAATCATAAATCTGCTGTTCACTTGTAATCTCAGTGGCTGTTGGGCACATAGGAAGATGGCAAAACTTAAGCTGCAGTGACACTGCTAGAATCAGGGTTTTTAAAACAGCTTTTGTAGATTCTGAGTTTTTTGAGCTGTTGACCTATATGAAAATAGCAAAGGTTAAATGTATGATCTCTTAATGCCACTTAACCATTAATTGGAGTTGAGCTTAATTGTCCCATTTTGCATGTGCTCTGTGGCAAATATACACAAATGTGTTGTTGTTGTGGTTCATTGTATGTTTATGAACTTGGCTGTGCTTGAGCTATCCAGTTTTCCAGGATGCAGTGTCCTGTGTCACTTAAACCTTCCTTAAAATAAGCCTTCAGTATTTTCTACCACTTTTTTCCCTCTGGTTTCAATTTTAGTGTTGGTAGTAGAAGACATTGCAACTTAATATTAGAGTGCTAATGTAGCAGCGTTCACGCTCTTGTTGCAGCTTCTGTATTAGCATTTATATTTTTAATTGTATATAATTTTGCTTAAGCAATCATGCCAGATTCAGAGTCTGATTTAAAACATACAGTTCTAATTCTGTATTGATATTCTAGATGTACTTGACTACAAAACAGCAAAAGATTGGCTACTGAGAACTATATCAACTAAAGTGAAACTGATATATTCTGATACATCACTTTGCCAGCTAAATATACAGCATGTTTATGCTCAGCCTTTTGCTGAACAATTCATAGGGAGGATGATTTAATCACAACCTATAAGTGAATTTTGGTATTATAATGCTTGGAAGTTCTAATCTGGTAGCTCTCGCTGGATTTTTTCCAGGCTGTTCTGCCCTCTTACTTGGAGAGAGTTTGAGGACAATAAAAATGAAAATGGCTACCTTCTATATGCAGGGGGAGAGAGGGCAAAAGGTACCAAAACCTAGCACATGCTTTTTCCTAGCTTGTTCCTACATGCACTGAAAACCAGTTGTCCTGTGAAACAGAAAATACTAGATTGTTTCATTCCCATGTGGATTTTTAAAAATCTTCTATATCCTAGTTAATCTATATAAATAAACCTTTCCTATTTTGTTAGATTTTGCTTGGGGATTATTAGTGTTATCACCTCACTGTTTTAGTTAAGGGATTTTCTATTATAAATATTAGAAAAATACTAAATAATACACTTAAAACTGGTTAAAAATATGGCACATGGAAATAGAGGATGTCTTGTTGAAGTTATATATATGTGTATATATATGTGTGTGTGTGTGTGTATATATATGTGTGTGTATGTGTGTATATATATATATGTAGTGTTTTGTCTAGCTCTGTTTTTCTTTGTGGATGCCATTACAAGTTCACAGGCACTGGTTGGAATCTAAATGTTGGTTAGGTTCAAATTGCCTCTAAAAATGCTTGGTTAACCTGAAGTAAAACCCCAAAAGCTTTTTCAGCCTGGTATAAAAGATGGTTTCAGCTGGTGCTACAGAAGTTAGTTGTAGCAATATTAATGGGAATTTTAAATTAAATAGCCTTGTGTTACAGAGTCAAGTTTTCTGTTCCTTTTCAGGTAATGTTCACATTATCTGCTTGATTCAGATCAACCAGATCAAGCAATGCTGAGAGAGAGAGAAAGAATACAAAGCATTAGGGTTATTTTTGTTTGATTTTTGTCTTTGCCTTTGTCCTGCAATTCTGTTCAGAGTGGACCTAGATCACCTTGGCAGGAGCACTTCCTAAGCATTCTGCTGGCCTTTCTGCTTCGTCCCATGGAAACACACTGATGGTGGTGTGGTGTGGGAAACTATAAACAAAATCTCATCTAGGTGGAGAGTAAATCTTCCTAGTAAGTTTGGGTACAGGTACTTCTTCAATAAGGTATTTCTCCTAACTTTCCTTAACTGGCAAATATGTTTTGGAAGCCTCTGAATTATAATAGGAAGGCTTAGTAAGTGACCTGGGATGGGAGAATCCTAAGCCTTACATGCAGATAATTTTTCAGCTGTTTGAACCAGTTTAGTCTTCTTGTGGAAAAGCTATCTGAATTTGCATATAACCACCTCATCTTGCATGGTAGCTATTCTGGAATGGTGACTTCTGATTAAGTCCTTGAGTGACTGTTTTTTTCACAAAATAGCACATTATTCTGCATCAAATTAACTCTGCTGTGTTGTTAATTGGGAGATAGTTTTGCTCTACATTTACCAGTTACTATAAGTAAAACATGTATCCTGACACAGAAAAACTGTAGAAGTGTGTTTTTACCAGATTTTGGGTATAACAAGGTGAAAAAGGCAAAAAGCATATAAAAGCTCAACTTTGAGAGGTTAGAATTTACCTTGGTAGCTTAAAGTACCCTAAAGCCACAGTTGCAGAATTCTTGAAGCTAACTTGCTATAGTTGTCATTAAAAACCAAATAGGTTAGCTTTTGGAAAGTCAGCCTGTGTCTTGACAAAATTTTGAGGACAAGATTGTTTCCTAGATGTGGATTTCAAGGTAGCTGTTCTAAAGATGATGAGCTGTATTTGGGTGTTTTGTGCTCAGAGAAAGCTGTGGTTGGCTGTGTCAGTCTTTGTTACATTGTGCTTCAGTCCAGGTAATGTGAAGTGAAACTCTTCTGCCATGGACTTGGAAGTATGGGGTCAGCTTAAGTTTATATAACTCCCAAGGATCTTTGCTTAAAAAAACCTCACATTTTAAATGATGCTTCAGTTAGTTTAGGTAACCTAGTTAAGCCTAAATGCTTCTTCCCCATTGCATTCTTAGGCCATTTTTCTATTGTTTAAGTACTATTCTAAATATTAGTTGTGATCATTTTAGCTTGAGCGTTGTTTGCTCTATGTGTTTAATGTTAAGCTGTTAAAAACAGGCTTCATCACTGCCTCTGCACATTAATAAGAACAAGGTTGCAGATTGCTCTTCATTGTAAGTTTAATTATAGCATCTAACTCAATTTCCTTTTTTCATTGTGTTTGTTAATAAACTTTGAAATAATTGACTATTTTCCAGCTTATTACATTTTTTTATATTTGTGTGTGTATGCACATATGTAATAAGTGAATGTTGGCAGTTACTACAGTTAAAAACCACCAGGTATCAACTGACAGGTAGAGACTTCTTGGCAGGGCAGAGGTGTTCAGTACACAATAAAAATGGCTCTCAGAGTCAGTTCAAGTTTTGTGTTTGGGAAAAGCCTGCACAAACGAAGCAAGTGCCTTTCTGTAAGGTAAGTGTAGAGATGTTAGAGGAGCAGCAGAGAAATCCAGAGGCTCTCTGAAGGCCACACAGTAAGTCAGAGGCAGAGCCAGACTCGAACTCAGAAGTTCCTGGCTTGTGGCCTGGGGCTGAAGCCAGTCATACACAGCTGTATTGAATTGTGAATAGAATGATGCTTTTTTTTTTTTTTTTCTTTTCCCATGGATTTGAGGGAACAAAGCTGATTTAACCGAAATCGTAATGTGAAATTGTGTAATTCGCCTTTCTCAATTTCAAGTGCTAAAACTTTGGTGTTAAAAGTTGGTTCAGCATTTGTGGGTTTCCACTTGCCAAGGAGCATGATTATCATAGCTGGGTCACAAATTGTGACAAGTCCTAGTGCAGTGCCTTGAGGTCAGACTATGGGCTTTTTCTGAGTGTAGAGGAATTCAGGATTAAAAGCTACTGCTCTGCATGCTACCTTGAGAAATACTAATGACATTTTAAAAATGCTGTGAAATTTATTTTTCTTTGATGTTTTAAAATAGAAGTAAAAATGTAATTCAGACATAGTCTGCCTGAAGTTGACTGTTTGTTAAACTGAAATTCACATTCTATATTTAACACTTGGAGTTTTTAATGAGGCTTTAAACATTGTTATCCTTCAGTGCAGTATGAAAGAAGTGTGAACCTGCTTTAGATCTGCTGCCCGGTATTTTCTTCCTTCCTGAAGTAAAAGTTTGAAGTAGTTTCTATTGAATGTATGGACAGCTCTGGTTATTTCAGGAGCTCCCTTTAGGAGGAAGGTTTTGATCTAAAGTATTATTACAGAACGAACATCACCATTATGAATTATTTTTCTGTGCTGTTAAAAATCCTGACAGGGGTTTAAAAGTCCATTTCACAATAAAAGGGACATCTTTTCCAGGCATTAATACCAAGCTCTACCAACAAATTAGAGTTTTTCTTTTTTTCACTTGAGTACTTTAATTTGTGTGCTGTTTTTTGCTAGCTCAGGCTTTATGCAAATGTATGGCAAGGTTATTTTCCTAAATTATGAATGTGGAACTTAGCCAGAGAATACAAACTAAAAAAACCCCACAACCAAACAAAACACTGAGGTGGTTTTTGTTTGCTTACCAGGAAGTAAAACTTTGTTTTGTCTGTTGAAAGTAGCAAAAATGCTAAATGTTTTTTTAAGAAGTCCAGGTATCAAAAGCTTAGCAGTAAAATATCTCACTACTGAGGAGTTGAAGCACTGATGTCTCCCATTGTGTGCAGTGTGACTATACCTCATTCTTTGAAAAGAATTTTCTCTGAGTGGTATGCACTTTGAGGGTGCATCTAAAATTTCATTGGTAGTTAATGAAAATGAGAATAATTAATTTGAGCATTACAGTGGTCTGCTTTTTTACTCACCCTCCATTTTTATGCAGTGTCATGGTTTAACCCCAGCCAGCAGCCAAGTGCTGCACAACCAGCCTTGTGGAAAATCCTTTGAGTCTCCCTTTCAGTTTCAGCTGTTTGAGTGTTTACAAGTCCCAATTGCCTTTGGCTGTGGCTTCAGAAGACATTTAAACTGGGTTTGTCAGGTTTGCATAAGCCTGGACCACTTTAGAGATGGATATTTTTGTGGCAATTCTTGCTTTATTCACCTATTGCAGCTGGTAATATGTTGTAATTAAACTGTATAGTTCTTCCCAGCAGGTCTTCCAGAAATACTGTAACCATCTAGTGATGAGTTTGCTGAGTTTGGAGTTGCTACCCTGTCTCCATCAGTAACAGTGTTATGGGCTAGATTCTGGCAGCCTGAGTGTGGAAACCCAGCTGAGCTTGTTTCATTAGGAGCTGTTTTGCCCCTTGATTTAAGTTGGTAGCATAGCTTCAGTGGCTGAATAAAGTCTACCTCACTCTCTAGTTGAAAGAAGGTATTAGTTAAGAGTAAGCTTATAAAGGGCTGGTTTAACTAAGAATTATGTTTCCAGTGAAGCCCTTGGTTTGTTTTTTTTTTTCTTGTGTACTCTTTTGAAAGAGCATAGGAAAAAGTTGGTGACTCTTGCTTTGTGCACTTCCCCATTTAGGTCAGTCAAGTGTAGGCTGCATTTATTGATAACCTCAAGTCCAGTTGGTGCCTCCAGCTTAGCAGATAGATTTGATTAAAGCTAAAGATCTGGTCTTTCACTTAAAATTTGGAATTTTAAATGCTTATGTGTGTGACTGATTTCTGTATTGCTTCTACTATCAGGTCATGCTAACTTTTCTGCTAGGTAGCATTTACCATTTTTCCAAAACAGTGGCTTCATGGAAAGACACATGCTTTGCGCTGGCAGTATGCATAGAAGCATCAATAAGCTGACAAATTAGATTTGAGGTTCTGGTGTTTAAAGGGCTTTTCTTTCAGCAGGAAATAGTCTCCCACATCAGCTTACGTATTTTAACCTTCAACTTTATATAGCAGCAAAGAGTTGACCTGTCTTTATGCAGAGCTACCTTTCTTAAAGAGGATCGAGAAAGGTTTAACTGAATAGATTAGAAGTGCAGTGTTTTGTGGAATGGTGAATGTCATGATCATACACTGGTTTTGCCTAATGTCTAAAAAGAGGAAACTGCTGTGTTCCACACTTGTGACATTTATCGTTGGTAGATAGGAAGGGGTAGTTGTTAATTAAAGATAAGAGTCTTCAGATCTTCTGTCAGCAAAGGTCAGAATTATATACATCACTGGAAAGATGCCAAACTTAGTTGGGTCTGTGTGCTGAATGCTTTTCTGATTTAGGTGTTTCTGTTAGGTCTGATGCTGAAAAAGAGTGCGCACTTCTAACCACTCAGAAATAAAAGAATGTCTGTTACTCTTTGAAGAATTTTTGCCTCACTTTTTCTCTTGTGACTTAATATTTTTATTTTCTGTACCATTGTGGCCATGCTCTTCTGTAATCTCTGAGGTAGCAGTTCAGTGGTTTCCTTATTCTGGATTATTTTCTGGATTATGTCTTGCTTTAGAATTTCCCTCTTCTGTAACAGAAAAAGAGAGTGGCCATGCCTGGAAGGTTATCCATAGCCATGTTGTATGTGTCTGCAAGTTCCTGTCATCCTAGAATTTTTGTATGTTGAAGCAACTTTCTGACGGGAATTTTCATGTTGTGAAGGAATGCAAACTTTCTGGAATATATTCTAAAGCTGACTTGGTTTACAAAAGAAATTTCTTCTTTGATAGTAATGTTAGTTTTAAAATGTTTCCATCTTCTTGAGTATGAATGGACACTAGATTTTTGTAAGCAAGATGCATATTCAGTCCTCATTGATTATTTACTATTTTGAAAAATTTCTTATCTTGAACTACTGTATTCAAAAGCAGAAGATATTTACATGAGATTGAAGTTAGAAATTGGTACTCTAGCTGTGAATGACATGAGCAGCAAGTAAAATTCATCATTTAAGCTGTAAATTATACTTCGTGGAAAGAGGCAAGGAATGAGACCCCTCAATCAAGATTTCAGAAATCTTGTCTACTGCACTCAATGCAAATAGGAAAAGCTCTCAGATGACTGATTGCTGAGATTGGGCAGGCACCAATTCCATAGGAATAATGGCATAATTAAACACTTTTCACTTAAACTTTCTAATTTCTTTGCTTAAGAAATAAGGAAATGATTGTTTATTTAGCAGTTAGTAAGAGTTGCATGTCTAGACTAGGTGGTTTAATCTGTACTTTATTTCCAGAAGGCATGAAATAAAGTTAGCTTTTAAAAAAAAATTGCAGCTAGAGAGTGGTGCACAGCATCAGGACTATAGAAATGGATGAATCAAAATACCAGGTTAGTGACAATGAGAGGTGGCAATCATCTCTGCCTGTTAAGGGACTATTTTCTAGAGCTTCTTTTGTTTCTGCATCAAAACTGTTGTGGCTAGTTAATTTAAAATAAACTGTTAAACAGGTACGATTATGTGGCCTGCAGAATGCTGTCTTTCTTTTACAGTCTTTGAAATGAAGAAGAGACATTTCTATGGTTTTCTAAGTCACCTTATATGGGTGTCTCAGGCCATCTGCACAGGTAATGGATGAGGTGGCACTCCAATGTTGAGCACAGGCCTGTGTTTTCCCATCTAAGTCGGGAAGGTGTGCAATTTAGGGTGACAGGACTTTGTTGTAATGCAGTGGCTGCTACTTGTGATGGTTTTGTTCTATGGATTCTAATAACTTCCTGCTTGAATTCTTACTTTTAGAAAAAACATTTGAATAAGCTGTGGTATTCCTAGTGTTAACTGTGGTGTTAACCTGATCTGTCCTAGGAGGGGTCTCTTTTTAAAAATGTATTTATCATTAAGTAGTAGCAGTTTTCTGTGACCTTACAAAGCTCTTGAATTAATAGCTTGCCAAGAACATGAGGACAAATTGCAGTTTAAAAACCTTCAAAGAGTGAGACATTTCTACATTTCTGTATGTTATGTGCACATAAAGTGTGCTTGTGTACATGAGAAAAAGAGGTGCGATTTTTTTTCTTTACTAGGTGTGAAAACTGATATTTATTTGCTTTCTGAATTAACATTGTGAAAGTTTTCTTAGGAGGTTGCTAAAATAGAAGGAATTTTCCTCAAAACATACTCAGTCATATTATAACATGTAGATCTATGGTACAATATGCTTAGAAATTTAATGTTGACCTTTAGAATTATTGGTAAAGAATTTGTCACAGGGAAAGAAGAGTGCATAGCTAGTGTCAAATCTGGTGTTGTTCAAAAACACAGAAACAATTTTCAGTCTTTGAAATTTCGGGAAGTGTATAGTATACCACTTATATTCAGCTATTACATTTTGGTAGTTTTGTCTTTTCCATTGTTTCTTTACAGTACCTTGTTCAAATAGCAAACCAGTAGATTACGGAGAGCTTTGATACAATGCTGTTAACTGGTAACAGTGATCAGCATTCCATATGAATGATGAATTTGCAGTTGAGGATAGACAAAAAAAGGTTATAGGTATTGAGAGTGCAAGTGGTGTTTGTAGATGCTGCATGCCTTGATGAGGGTATTTGGTTATTTATGTAATTCTGAGATCTCAGGTAATCATTTTCTTAGAATACCAGATCAAAATGATCACATCTTTGTCCTCAAAACTCAAGTGATTATATGAGGAGACAAGTTTGGAAAGGCTTTGAATTTTTTGGCTGCTTAAGTAGCTTCACAAGGAAGGATTTTTAGTTTCTTGCAGTTCAAAACAAGTCATGTCTTGCACTTCTGTGTTGTTTTCATTTTTCCTGTTTCCTGCACACAGTTTCTTTACAATTCTCTAGTTTTCATTCTGCATGCCAATGAATAATTTCAGATTATGTCTTAATTAGGCACGAGTCATGACACGAAGTATTGAGTTGTGATGTTTTGAATAATTTATTGATCGGATTTTTGAAGGCAAAATGACTAATGAAAAGGATGGGCCAGCTTGTTGCAGTAAGAAGAGTGAGAAGCAGCATCTGGGGATGAAATGCTTCCACATAAGGCTCTGCAAAGGGTCTCTGTGCTTAGCACATAACCTAAGCATCAAACAGTCATTTTTCACTGCCTCTGAGACCTTGATGTTTTAGAAGTATAAAGTCTAGCATATCTCTTTATTTTGAGCCAACTCACCCGAAGAAAGTTCAGGTTTTTTTAGTGATAGAGTATCAAATTTCTTAGTAAGACCCACACCTTTCATTTATTCATTTATGTTTCAGGAGGAAATCTCAATGCTTTGGCCTTCAGAAAGTCTGCAATGCAGCAAGGAGAAGACTTTAATTCCTTTGTGATTTACCTAGTTTCTTGAGCAGGGTGTGCAGTCTGTCATCCTCACTGAGAATCTAATGAGATCTGATCCCTGCCTGTCAGCCTTTTAACAGCAGGTGCAAACTCCAGAACAAGAAGAGGGCATGGTCTGTTAGCAAAATGACTCACTTTGGTGTCATGTGTGCATCTTACAAATATTGCTCCATCCTATGAATGGTGCAGTGCATCTGATTCTAGAAGCCATTTGAAGGACATGGTTTATATGTTTTAATTCATCAAGATAGCTTTTATCAGTGTTTAAATCTTCATGCAAAAGTGGAGAAGGAGGAAGTTTATATCTGTTTTCATATTGTAAAGAAACCTCCAAGTGCATGCCAGAGTTGATGTATGACAGAACAGTATTTTAATTACATACCTAGAGTAGTAAATGTATTTAAGCTTTTTTTTTTTTCCTCTGAAACACCTGGCTTGCAATTTAGCATTGCTGTTTCACCAGATTTTAGTTTATCACCTGTGGTTACCTATAACAGCAAATCTTGAATGGTTGCTTTATAAAGTAGAGTGATTTATTGATACAGTAAGTACTGTATCTCTTTATTACTGGCATGGGAAATCCTGACATTATTTAATCTACAGTGGAATCTTGATGACCTTACTACAGCCATGGTCTATAACAGTATAGTTTTAACTTCTTTCTTTTGTATACATGCAGTCCTCCATGACTTACAGAGTGACTCATAAAAGCAATACAATTAGACATTTTTCACAGGATATCCATTACTAGATAAATCTAGGAATCAGCAGCTTTGTGAAGGCAATGAAGCCCTGTTGAGTAGTTGAGTACTGGCTATGAATCACATATCTGTGCTTTTCCAGACGTGCAGAGCTAGGTGTGTAATGGTTGTGTCTGTGAAAAGTCTATTTGTCTGGAGGGCACATGGTACTACCACTCTCAGTAAAGCTTCTGTAGCTGCAGACTGAGAGGCTGCTCCCTCTTGGTTTCCAGGTTTGTTAGGATACATCTCAGCAGTATTTGATCTTGAACTTGGTCCTACTTGTAAGTGGCAATGAGTTGATCAGATTCTTCAAGACTTTTTTGTTGAGGGTTGGGTGATTAGTTTAACTCAGGAAAACTCAGCAACTTTGGGCTGTTGATTTCTGAAGAATTAGTGGGGGTGGAACACCATTTATTAAAGACAAGCTGTTAAATCTCATCAGTCCTCTGTTGAAGGCATAATGCTTGAATGATAACATATAAACTATGTTAAGGAGCTGTTGTCCTGTGTAAGGAGTAGGAAAAATTGCTTCATGTGATGAAAGTGTACCAAATATAATACTGAATTGCTCTCTGGTTTTGTGCTATAGGAGAACTTGAGATGAAGTTATAACGGTGATACACACCTTTATTGCCCAGGATTTAAGTTTCTATTGCCAGATTGTCTTTTGAAAGGGTGAAAAAATGAAAAACATGATGTCCATGCATTCATTCAGTATCCAGATGAAAAACTTACTTTGTTATGTCAAACACAAAACACAAACCTGTTTTTTGTCAGCCTTCACTTAATCTTGTTATTTTGGTGCAAAGTAAAATTTGTTGTTGAACTATTACGAATGTTTTTAAAAAAGAAACCTGTGAAAAGCATGATCCGCTGCTGGGGTCAAATCTGATTTTACACAATTTTTTCATTTAACTTTATTAACATTGCAACAGCAGTCTGTTTTTCTAATACAGAGTTCAGTGCAAAGTGAATCTGCAGATATTTTTAGTGGAACTTGTTTTGTCTTACATAAAAATGGTAATCTTTCTCCAAAACAAAAGTATTCTTTGCAGATATTAATGTCAGATTCATCTTTTTTTTTTTTTTTTTTTTTTTTTTTTTTTTTGAGGGAAAAATGAAAATTAAATTGTTTCTAAAGTGAATTTTTTTGCAGGAGTTCAGAGCTTGTTATCTTGGGGATTTTTCAGTAGGCTAACCATTTTAGGAAACACAAAAATCTCACTTCTGATATTAAAATCTGCAAGTGTTGACAGTACAATTAACTTGAGTATGATTTAGTATGGTTGGCTTTCACAGTAAAACTATCAGTGTTAGAGATTGAATTGGTTTTTTTGTGGTAGTTATAGTCATTGAAAAGAGAAGACGATTGCGAAGGAGTCATGTTTGTTGCAGGTCACATGTGGACGTGTTATCTGAAGTTGTGAGATCACTGAGTACTCAATTAAGTGATGACTCCATTATAACTTGTAAAAACAGTACTTTTGGACTTGCGGTTATTTCTTTGGAGAAGGGATATTGAGTCTTTTAAAAAACTGGTATTTTGCTTCCTTAATTACTGGAGTACACGATTGAATGTTAAGAAGTAGCTTACTTGCACTTGTGAGGTCTGAATTAATATTTGAATTGTGTCTGAGCTTGATATTACTGGTTAATTTTGTAAAAATACGAAAGAATATCACACTCATACTTGTCTTCACTAAGGAAAGTTGCCAGACAAGAAACACAGAATTAAAAAAAAAATCTCATGAGAACAGTTTTCTGTGTTTGGAGGAGGACAGAGCTAGTGTCTTCATGAGAATGCTGCCTGAAATTTAGTGTGGTCTTCGTAGGATTGCACATGACCAGGTTTTACAGTAATGTATTGGCAATCAAGGGCTCTTCACATCACATTTGGAGTATTAATTATGTCCTTGTTTCTAATGGAGTGTTCCTTAATGGCAAGAGCTGTTTCTCTCTGTACTGCTGACTTCTCCTGTGGCTTTGAACATAGTTATTTATTCTTTGCTTGGGTTTACTCATGTGCCAAATTAAGTTTTACATACTTCTTAGTGTTGTTGCAATGCTTAATTAATATTTATAAAGGCCTTTGACATCCTGTGATGAAAGGAACTCTGCAAGTGTTCAGTAGTGGTATTATTTTATTAGTGAAAATGCAGGAGGAGTCAGAAGGATACCAGTTGTTAATTCAGAATGAGCAATGGAGTCATTCTGTAACCTTGAGCAGGTCATGCAGTCTCTTGTTTTGTAACGTATCCTGGGAAAGCTCTGTTTTGCAGCATGTGTTATTAAATGCCATCCTTCCCTCCCCCAAGTCCATTCTAAGGGAAAAATGCTAAAAAGTAAACAAAGGTAGGCAACTTGACTGAGCTGCTAAACATAGCAGATATTTCTTAAGGAAATAGATCATTAACAAGGGCAGAAGGTGAGAGTTGCATTTCAGAGCCGACATGAGAACTTGACCATGTGTTACCTGGTCGCAGACCCGTCTGGATTTTGCCTGTTGGAGATCTTTCTCAGCTGGGTTCAGTATGCACTGTGCTTAACTGCAACTTCACTGTGAAGGGACTGAATATAAGCTTTATTGCATTCTAAGAGCTCACTAATCCGTGGTAATCAGTTGGTAAATGAGTGCCTTCTTCAGACTGAATATTGCCTGGATTTGAGCTTTGTGATTGTCAAGATTGATAGGTCAGCTCTTACAGTATCTTACATTTGGCTATTGCATAATGATATAAGTCTCAATAATTTGTGAGGTTTTTCCATCAACTGACAGAGGAAGGTTATGATTACATGCTGTCATTAAAATTACAAGATAGTGAGGAACTTTTGAAAAGTATATATTTGTTTTAAGACTGAGCCAGCTAGACATTTGCCTAATTATATAAGGCACAGTAACATTAAATAGTTATTTGCCATGCTTCACGCATGCAAATACAGGATTTAAGTTTTTATTTCATAGATGGTGCTACATCTGCATTTTACTCGTTGCACAAAACACATCAGTGTGGTTTACAGCAAGAGGCATCAAAACTTTTATTTGAAGTACTTCAGCAGGGTAAAAAAAATTGCCCAGTGAAGTGTGAGGCGTAGCTGAATGTAAGTGCCGGTTTAGGCATGTGATATATGGTGGATTCAAATTGAAAACCCCTGGATCTTTGTCCTGCTTTATTGCAGTCTGGCTGGACAACTGGTTCCTGGGGGCTTTGTACTTGTCTTTAGCTCTCAGTTCAGCTGGCCTAAGGATGAAGAGGAACAATGGTTTGTCCCTTCTGAGAATAAACAATGGTTTGTGGTCTTCAAGAACAGCAGTTATTAAAACCCCTATGCTTTATATAGCCCTAGTTATAAGCCTTAATTTATGAACATGCATAGTAGTAATGGAATATCAAAAATCTACCTGCCTAGTTTCAGCTGAATATACTGAACATATATGTAGGTAGATTTGTTCCAAGGTACAGTAATTTGGTGACATTTATACAGCATTTTCCAGACCTGCAAAATATGTTACTTGCTTCTGCCTTTAACTTAGGCTTCCTGCTATGGATCATGACAGTCCTGAAACTTTGTAACTGAATATTTGCAGCAAGTAACTGAATGCATTTTCTTACCTGTTAAAAATAAATATTGCCTCAGGTAATAAATGGAGTGGAAAATACAAACCTTAATACCTTCGCCAAGAAAATCTGAGCAGGCCGTTCAGAGCTGTTTGAACTTCTAATACATTCAAAAAAACAACTTTAACTTGCTGGTTCTTCCGCCTTGACCTACAACCAATGAATAATAACTTTGTGTGGAAATCCTTGTTCTTAACTTCACACTGATAAAATTAAATACATTCTTCCTTTAGTATTTTGATTTAGTGTAATTAAAATAATGACTTACACTTTGATAAATGTTATTTTCATTACTACAGTGCCCTGAAGCACTGTATGTGAAAAATTTTATAATATTACACAGATCTGGAAGTATGTAATATACTTGTCAGACTATTAACTTGCATGAAGTGTTTTGGTTTTTATAGCATATAAATTTAGAGTGTTTCTTTGGAAACTGAATAAAAGTAAGCAGTCAGATCCCTTCCAAATTGAAATGTAAATTATACCACTACGCAACTGTGAGGATATCCTTATAATATCCCCGGGCAGGTAGAATTCAAGCATTTCACCATTCAGTAGAAGCTGCCTGTAAGCAGCATGATTATGTCTGGGCTTGGTTTGGTGAGGGATTTTTTCCAGTAATTTATCAGTTATTAAATAGAAACTGCTTCACTGATATTTGTATTTTAATTTTTTTCTTGATCCCTTCTGAAGTGCCATTTCATGAACGTTAAGAAAACCTCCAGTATATTCAAGCGTGTTAAAAAGTTGCAGCAAGTAACACTGCAATAATGTTGTCTGATGTTTTCTTTATTTTCACCTTTCCCTAAAATTCTGTTCTGTATCTGTAGATAGTCTAGATCTTTACCAGGATGACTTTTGGGTCCTGGGGTCTTTTTGATTGAGAAACAAATATATATAAATGTCAGTCTTAATCCACTAAATGTTTAAGTTTAAAATAAACAATACTATTTCTGTTGTTAAAGATTCTGTATAATCCAGTTTTTTACTGTCTGTACAGCCTCTGCTGGTGCCACAAATGATGCTCTGGCAGAAAATGTTTCATTTGATTAAACTGTAATATACATACTCTGTATTTTTCTGAAATGTCACATTCTGACATTAAAACAAGTGTCATAATTGTGTGCACTGTGGCATAGTTACCATGGGAAATAGATTAATTTCCTGTGACTTTTTTTAGTGTTGAAGAATAATTCTTTTCTTAGCATTCAAGACAGAAGTTTGCAATCTAAGAAAGTATAGAGCTCTTTTGTTAAAATAAAATTTACACTGTAGCCAGGAGTTAGGATTTCCTTTTTAACTGCAGTTATATTAGTAGTAAGTCTTTTAATAGCACTTCTTATACATACTACAAGAGTGCAGTATTAAGGTAGCAGTAAGACTTGTGTCCCAGTTTGTAACCTGTTCAAAGCCCCAGTAAGGCATTGGCAAAGCTGCCAGCAGAGGTTTGAGCTTCACCTGTGGAATTGATCTGGGCTGCTGGATGCAGTGGTGTCCTGATACAGACCTGGAGTGGAGGGTAGCTCGTTTAGGGCTTCTGCAGAGGATGTGTCAGTAATTAGCTTCCTGTTTGCTGGACCACTAAGTGCAGAACTATGTTTTGTTCTACTCTAAGGTACTACATTTTTTTGAGGAAGTATTCCAGAGCTGCATTGCCAGTCAGTGACACAGAGCTAGTTATGGTCAGCAGTGCAGAGTGCACTGGCAGCTAGGCAGTCTGGTGCTGATGATGTTCAACATCTGTATTAATGACAGAGTCTGTTGGGATGGAACAAAGCCTCAGTACCTTTGCAGGTGATACCAAACGTGGCTGAGTGGTTGACTCCTCTGGAGATTAGGGTTGCTGTTCAAGGGGACCACAGTAGGCTGGAGAAAAGGGCCTGACAGACCCCTTGAAATTTAACAATTGCAAATGCAAAGTACTACACCTGTGTCAAAATAACACCCTGCTCTAGCACAGGTTAGACATCCTCTGACTGGAAAGTAGCTCTGCAGAAAAAACACCTGAAGGTCCTGAGAAAGAAAAAGAATTTGAGTCAGCAAGGTGTCCTTGCTATTAAGAAACCAGCCATATGTTGTGCTGTATTAGCAAGGATATAGTCAGTCAGGAGAAGGAATTCAAAACTATTAAGTCCATATTCAACATAGTGTGTCCAGTTTTGGTTCTCACAGAGGAAAGACAGTGACATGTTAAATTGCATTAAGATGATTAGTGTTCTGGAGCAATCTTGCTCAAGGAGAAGCTGAGAAAAGTGGATTTGTTCAGCTTAGAAAGAGAAGGCTATGGGAGTACTGTTACTGCTGTTTTCAGCTGCCTCATGAGAGCATATCAAGAGCCAGACTCTTTGTAGAGGTGGTGTACAGTGATAAAATGGGAGAGAGCAAACACAAGTTGTAGTAAAGAAATTCTGATTAGGTATCAGAAGGCAAATGCAATGTATGGAGTGAAAAAGTTGAATAAGTTCTCCACAGAGATAGTAGTGTTGCTTGGCTTTGGAGATAGTCAGAATGTGACTAGGTCCTGAGCAACCTGTTTGATGATGTCTCTCTTTTGAGTGTGAGGTTAGACCAGGCTCTGGTTGACTTCTGGAGACCGCTTCAGTCAGAATTATTTGTGATTCTGATAATGATGCCAGTAAGGGTATAATGTATCTAGTGCACAAAGTATAGTTTAGTTTTAGAAGATGAATTGGTTGTAAAAAAAACAATGAACAAATGAAAAACATTTTAAAATCCCCAAGACTGAAAAAATGATCTGTAAAGGACTGTTTAGGGATAAGTTTGTATAACTTTTCTTCTGTTAGTTTTCAAACAAAAGGAATTTTTTTCTCCTGACAAGTAAACCATTCGAGATGATAAAACTGGTAGAGTGTCTCTTTTAATATAAAGCAACACTGGCAAATACTTGTGCACACATCACTTGCAGACTAATAATTAGTCCTGTAACTGACATCTGACACTTTTCCTAGACAGCCTGAGTCCATTTCAAACCCCATGTTGCTGACAAGGTAGGACTCTGGTGTTACTTTGTATGCACAGTGAGGGAGGTAAGATCTTTTTGGATGGTGTAGTAAAAAAAGAAGAATGTTTCACAAGCAAGGAAAAGGTCAGCAACAGCTCCCTTTGAGTTGTCATCTGTCCAGGGCTGTGACTTTTCACTCACACACACAATTGAAGAAATGAAAGATCTTCATTTAATGGAAGACAGAAATATTTTGCCAGGTTGTCTGCTGTCTTATCTGCTGACATTATGGTGTTAGTGAGAACTGGGTTTTGAAAGAATTCATATTACCAGGATAGATCATTGGTAGTGGAACAGAGATCTTGAGGATGGCCAACTCTCTTTTCCCTGTGAAATAACTGACTTGTGTCCCTGCAGCAGGCACAGGTTCTTGCTTGATTTTATTCTGATAGCTGTTTTTACTGGTCCATGGTGTTTCTTGTGGCTGTCAGAACGACACAGGCATGTTTCTTGGCAAACACTTATAGATAATGCTGCTTTCTACACGTGTGAGCAGTTTTTAGAGGAAAGTGAGACTTTTTCATAATCTCATGAAACCTTAAAGTCTTGGATGGAACTATGTCTTGCCAAAGGCATGTCCAGGTAGGATGCATAACAAGGCATCTTACTAACAGGCAAATTTTTAACCTCATGTTTTGCCACTCTGGGGCTATTTTTACCACATTTCACAGCTGCCTAAATACACTTTACCAGTGTCTTTGGTGAGCATGAGTGTGCATGCTATGAAATAATAATTACAGATCTGAAAGAGCTCCAAAGTGTTTGAAGCCTGAGGTAGGGGGGAAACTTGCTCAGTTCTTGCAGTCTAGAACTTTGACTATAGATCTCCATTTTCTTCAAGCTTTCCATTTTATCAATTGGCTAACATTCAGGAACTTTAGATTGTATCTGGAGGTTATTTTTTTAATAGATAGATTGATAGATAGAAATTGTACTGCTGGAAAGAGTCATTCTGCTTAAAGGAATGCAAAAAAAGAAATACAGAATATTTTTTCTTTTTTAAATCTTTTTAACATATTTCAAGGTTTTCTTACTAACAGGTGACTCTTAAAACTGAAATTGGCCCCCTCTCTCTTCAGATTATACTCTTGCCCCTTCAGTTGCTCAAGAGTTGAGGAAAAAACCTCAATTTTTGTGAACGTTTGTTGTTGTACTGTAGGGCTTATACCATCCATCTCTTTAAAGCAAAGAGCGCTCAGTTGCTGTCTGTATATAAATCATTGTGCATAAGTATATATAAGGAATATACCACAAAGAATTAATTTTCCTCTGTTAACAAGTGTAATAACAGTTTGTAAGGAGCATTCCTCTAGAAAAGTGTACTTTTAGCAAAGTCAGTTTGCTGATGTTTTAAAGTTGGTTATTATCTAGAGCAGCGTCCAGTTACTGATGTTGGGCTGCGATAAAGGCGTATCGCTTGTGCCAGATGCGCTATTTAAAGTATGCAGCTTTCTTGCTCTGACACTGTTTTGGTTTTTGGCCAAAGAGAAGAAAAAGCAGCTTACTCTAAGTCCTTGAAAAGGAATAATCTTTTGAAAATGCTGCTTTAGAGCACTTCTAAAAACACACTTCCTAAAGTCTTTTTATTTAGTACATGGTGAGTATATGTTGTGTTTATATAAAATCCACAGCTTTCCCTGGGAGAGAGAGAGATGACATGCTTTTGTCTTACATATGGTGTATATACTATTTACACGTTGCAAATATGAAAGTCTTAATTTCATACTCTGAAGAACTGAGTTTTGCTATCTGGATTTTACTTACATTTAGAAAGTGCGGGACAATTATCCTTTTACGAGATGGTCAGTTTTGAACTGCACGATTTATCCCTTACATTGGCATTGCAATTCTTCAGTGATGATGTGAATTCCTGTCTCATTTCAAGTAAACAGGGTTTTTTTCCCCCTCTGAAGTTTTTATATCCTAGATCTTCAGGAATGCTATTCTGAAAGATCAATTGTTTTTCCTTATAAACATCAAATAATTTGGCCTAAAGTAATTTCATATTCCATTTTTGTCAGTTCAGCCTAAAGAATGACTTTTGAAATGGCTGTCTCCCATGGAAGCGTATTTTGTATGGCTTCTGGCTGTCTAATCTATGCATGCAAGTGCTGCTTGATAAGAAAGAAGGCTGTGATGTTGAGTACTTTAACTTTTTTTAAAAATGAAATTAATTAATTCCATTTTGGCTCTCTTGATCAGCAAGATCCTAACTCTTTATTTACATGGTTTAGTCTAGTGGAAGTAATTTTAGCTTTAGGAATGTGGGGTCTGTCAGCCCTGGGATTTATTCCATGCTGTGTTACATCTTGCTTCTGTTTGATGCTCTCTTTAAATTCACTGGAGAACACTTGCATGTTTGGACCTGCCACACTCTTCCTGATACGATTTAAAAGCTTTCATCCACCTTGAGCATTTCAAGCTGTAGACTGCCAGTGTTCATTGCTGCAGCAGGAAGGGCTTGCACCTCAAAGAACTCGCTTGGTAGTTTGCAGTATGCCTTTTCTTCATTGCTTTTGACCCTTAGTTCCAATCTGCTTATGCTTTTTAATGCATTACTGTGAGTTGAATTTGAATCCCATACACTCAGCTGGACTCCAGAGAAGGTCCAGGCAAGCAAAGGTCAAGCACAGAGCTTGATGAAGAGAAAAAAAGTGGAAGAAAATGAAAACCACTTGCCAATGGCAGCAGCAAGGTGTTCATGAAATAGCATTGTTGAAGACATTTTACTTTCGTGTATGGGCTTTTGTCCCTGTATGGATTGAGGGGAGCTTCTGTCTTGGAAGCTGCACCTCAGCTTGAGCTTGTTACAAAGGTGTTTTGGAACACATCTAAGACACCAGTGTGTGATGCCTAATTCTGCTGGTATCCAGGCTGCATAATTTATCACAATACCAAGAAAACTTTCAGCAGTGAGAAGCTAGGTTCTTGCAGTTAGAGTTCACTTGAAATTCTTTTTACTTCAAATCTTGACCAGTACTGGACACCTTATTGTTGGATAAATTTCTGGTTTAAACAAGTTTTGAGTCTTTCTGTGTTTCCAAAAGACTTGAAATACATTTGTGGTCTGATATTTTGGATCACTAGAGGCTTATCTGTAAGAAAGAGTTATTAAAAATAGCTTAAGTTTTGCTTCTCAGTGGCAATGGTCTGTGCGTGCAAATCATTCTCTGCATATGGTGGAGGCCTTTAGCTCTGGCTAGTTGTGGCTGAAGGCTTGAGGGAAGATTTAGCAGTTGTTTAGGTGATGTGGTAGCTGTATAGATGCAAAAGTGCTTCTGGTCCTGCAAGTGTGATTTCAGAAACCCACTGTTCTGAAAGAAGATGCACAAGCTGCCTCACAGTTTGGAAGCAGGTTTGTAAATTGCCTTAAGCTTAT
This sequence comes from Muscicapa striata striata, assembly GCA_030060385.1. Taxonomy (NCBI): domain Eukaryota; kingdom Metazoa; phylum Chordata; class Aves; order Passeriformes; family Muscicapidae; genus Muscicapa; species Muscicapa striata. Next base: position 203,961 of record JAREIS010000459.1, on the reverse strand, counting down.
CACATCGCAGAGAATAGGGTTCACCTATAGAAGTTTACTGCCACTCCTGTGTTGTAGTGTAGCTAACTCGAGTTGACTGCACCGAAAGTGTGAGGTCAGGAGGAGGGAAGAGGACTGACAGTACTGGTGTCTGGTGTACATCTTCATCTGTGAGGAACTTCCAAACCCTCACACCGTTGTCCTGTGGTGTTGTGAAGGGAACTGGGAGTTGGGTGCACTAAAGTGCTGCTCCAGGAATTTTTCATTTCTTACGTTTCACTTTTTTTGGTGCAGTTTTAGTTTGAGGGTGACCTTAGAGGATTATGGGGTTTGTGTAGACTAATACTGTGTGATGCTTTGTTTCTGCCTATCAAAGTGTGTTGGCAGCAGATAGTGTGCAATACATTGCACATCATCTTGTCTCACAGTTCAGTTCATGACAGCAAGAGCTTTGAAGGCAACTTTTTGTCCTCTGCCTGTGCCTTAAGCCCATGATGTTCTCAGAACAACTCTTTAAAATAGAATTTTTTGGAAAAATTACTATTAGAATTTTACAGGAAATTACTGTTTTTCAAAAGTAGGTAAATTGTTTCGAGGGAGAACACATTTCTTGAATATACATTTTTGCTTTTTTTGTTTTCCTGAAATGGATGTTTTAATAACATGGACTTCACAACTGTTTTCTGTTATGTCTCTAGTTTAAACTAGTGTAAAAAATTTCTCTAAAATGATTGCTTTTGACTTAGCCAGAAGAGGTTGTTTTAAGAACTTAGATAAGGCATAGTGCATCGTAGCTACTGGGTTTATTTAGTTTTGGGCTTTTTTAGAATGAAGATGACATTTTCGATTAAAGCTTACAGTTTCTCATCATTTGTAAGCTGTTAATGTGGCTTACTTCAAATAACTGGAATTAAAATCTGTACTAAGCTTTTTAAATACTTTTCAGTAATGTTGATTCTAAGATTTTGTGGGAGATATTAAAGTGCAATTAGGTCATATTTTTAGATCAACACATGCTTTCTTGAAAAAAAAAAAAAAAAAAACTAGATTAAAAAGCTGGTTGCTGATTGCTATTTAGTAGACTTCCTCTTCAGGGTTGTGGTGTGTCTGTGTTCCCATTACAGTGAGCTTGTAACAAAACCCGGAACCACACCCCATTGTATTACTCTAAATTCACTCTGTACTGTATTGTATTACTCTAAATGGAGTTGATGGGTTTTCTCCTCCTGTTGATCTCCTCAGTGTGAGCAGCTATTTGCTGGAAAGCACATGAGGACCCCTGAGTTTTCAGCAGGCCAGGAAGAACTCTTTCAGCTAATGAGTAGTTAGTAGGCAGCATTTTCTCTGGAATAAATCAAGGAGGTGATTGAAAGCTTTGTTGATGCTGACTTTTTCAGAACCTGTAACACTGAAAATTAAATTGTATTCAACAAGCATCTTGCATCCACCTGAAGAGGAAGATCATTGATCATAAAACAAATGTTACAAAATGCATCAAAGAGTAGAATTGGGAAGACGGCACTTGTGGTACCCCAAATAACATTAAGACATTTACCCTTCTAGTTCAGTGAACTTTCACTGTGGCTGTACATTGTTAGTGTGTCTGTAGCTTCTATTCTTGCTCTGTCATTTGGAAAGTATAATTTCATGTTTCCAACATGTTTGTGAGGTTTCGCTCAGCGCTTGTCAGGACCTCTGTGGTCTCAACATGTGATGTACTCAAGTGTTCACATAGGTCCCTTCCACCCTAGTAGAGCTTAAGTGAATTGAAGTCCAAATAAAGTTTTGGTAAATGAAGTAAACCAAGTGTTGGTTGCTGCTGTGTTGTAGTTGTTGAGGATGCACCCAATGGAATATTAAATTTCTACTGAAGAGCAGAAAGAGAGGTTGTCATGCAAAACAAAAGGGCTACTCTGCAGCCTTAGTCCACAAGGCAGCAGCAATAACAATCTCCATGTCCTAAATTTGCCACAAAGGCAAACCATAACTAGGTGATTACTTTCAGGCTATGGATCTTTTGTCCTTGAATCCTTTTAGTGCTGTACTGTAGGCTGTAGCTTCAGCTGTGATTGTGAATGTGGTTCTCTTTCTTTTCCATTCCCTTCTCATCTGCTCACAAAAGTAAGGGAAGTGCTTTTGAGTAGAAAGCTGCCTGTGTGCCAAGCAGTTACTAGAAGTAATTTTGTATTTTGAGCCTACCATTTTTCAGTAACTCTTTTGAGACAGCTCCTTTTAAACTTCTTTTTAAACATTTGCCTGCTGCAAGAAAGTTTTTTGGAAATAGCGTAGTTGTAACTTGCCCTGCAGCCCAAAAGGTATACATTTATATAGCTTGACAAGACTAAAGTAGCAAACATAATTTGAAGTCATAGCAACTTTGAATGATGAGGGTGTCACAGGAGAGCTTTTTCGTCTTGCTTACAGTCTGTGGCTCAGAAAACAAACAATTCTGTCTCAATGCTATGACAGACAGTGCAAAGTACAGTAAGCTCCCCAGTGCTTCACTGAAAAAAGTGTAGTAATTGCATTTGGTGGCAACCTCAGGATGTTATTACTGAAGACTCATCTTGCCCTTATCAATTTTATCCATCCACAAAGAAGGGGAGCCCAATTTCAGGAAACCAGGAAGTCATGTATTATTCTCTGTAGGACCTTTGTCATTTAGGGAGTTCTTGGAAGTCTTCAACCAGGAAGCTAACTAATACATAGCATCTCAAAATATTTTTGTAGGAATGTGTTTTGTAAATGTCTCTTTGCACTCTGCCTTCAGAATATTTAGTGAAAATGAAAAGGATATTTATTTCACCTTTACTGTATAGATGCAATTCAAGGTAAAGTCTATACAATGTGACAGCAAAGCCAACTCAACTCTTCAGTTTTTTAAACTGTGGTCAAAAAAGGCTTTGATTTAGGCAAAAATACAAGACATAGTTCAGTACTGTTATAAACTACAGTTCTGTTTGTAATGCTGTTCTGGTTTTTATAAAATTTTCTTCTGAAAGATTGTGAATATTATACTTATTAGTTGGTTCCCATTTGTGGAGTCTCTGATCCTATTCCTCATCTGTCAAATCAGCATTTTACATTAATGATCTTAGTCCTAATCTTCCGTTATAAAAAGAAATTACTCTGGGTAAGCTGAAAACTTGGCTTTAAATTTATTTTTAAGGAAATGAAGAGAACTGGTTAACAAAAATGGGATTCACCATAGAAACAACTCAGCCAATAGTATATATGCAGTAAATTAACTATTCCGTAGTACTTTCATATTTGATACAGAACATAGCAACAAGATGATGGCTTGACAACAATAGCAACTGCATGTAATTTTTTTTTCCTTTTTTTGAAAAAATTTTCTTGGGGGAAAAAATAGATTCCCTGGAAAGTAATTTATATTAGAAGTTTAATCACAGAAATTCTGTGGGTGGATACAATAGCCTGGAAATTAAATTAGAGATTTGTATAATAAATGATAGATTTGATTTGATGTGACACTTCTAGTCTCTTACAAGTGACATAGCTACAGGCAATAGAATAATCTCTTCCCCTTGTGAAGATAAATGTTGTATCAGACCAAACTATCTTATATTAAATTACAACTTCCCTTTTTTTTTTTTTTTTTAACCATATGAAAAGATTCATGACACTCTTTGTTAAATAATAGCATGACCCAATTATAAGAGTACTTTGGCCAAAATGTCTTGAAGATATTTTCTCCTATCAGGCATGTGATTAATTTATGTAGGGAACTGCCATATAAGACCTGATCTGAAAAAAGGAATTTTCCTTTATGCAGCATGTGGCATGATTGTGGCCATACTGAGCTAGAAGGTGCTTTTCTTATCACAATTTGACAGAAACCCTTAGATAGAAATGAAGTATGATAAGAGGAATCTGATATCTTGCTGTCTTTCTTGCAGGGAAGAGGTTTATAGTGTGTGTGGCTCTTACACAACTTTATTGTGCTCAGACCATTGTTTTTCATGTTTTGGCAGAGAGAAGGAGCAAGAAAGGGAAGAACAGTTAATGGAAGACAAGAAAAGGAAGAAAGAGGATAAGAAAAAGAAGGACTCTGCTCAGAAGGTGGGCTTTTATATTTGAATTATTTTATCCAGCTGAAACATAAATAGTATTGGTGGTAATAAGATGTTAAATTGTTTGTATTTGTACTTTAAAAGTATTGTTTTGAGTGGTGCTTCTTTAAAGACACTTCTTTTGCATCATTTTCCTGGAACTGAAGTGTTTCACTTGGGTATCTCTCCTCCTTAGAGTGCTATGTAAAATAAAAGAAATTTTTTGATAGAAAATATTTAAGTTACTTAATACGGCTTCTTTGGATCTCTCTCCATAACTGCTGTTTGTGTGAGATGTTTGTGGATTAAAATACTGATGAGCTTTAGTAATTCTTGCAATAAAGTTGAATAAATATTTATTAGAGCAGGAAGATCCTTTTAAAAAATCCTTAAGGAAGTTTATATTAAATATTTACTACTGACGATTCAGTTTGGTTTTTGCTAAGTGTTACTCGCATTTTACATTTTCTGTAGCTAACAGCACTTTTGGTGAAGTTCAAGTCTGAGTTGTGGAAAGTTGTAAGTTGCCAAAAATTGTTCCTGCTCTGAAAACGAGTTTGAAACTTGGTGTATTAGAAGATCTGTATTTTGCAAAAAAATCTGGCAGGTTGTTCTGGGAATTAACTTGGCATATGAGCTTGAGTCTCACAGGGTGTTTCCTGCGCTTTTTAGCAGTAAAATTCTTTCTGGGCTTCCCAGTGTAAGATAGGTGCAACCACACTGGAGCAAGGATCTGACTAATGAGGAGAGGCTGGGAGCATTATGACTGTTCCTCCTGTAGGAGAGGAAGCTAGGGGGATCTCATCAAGGTATATTAATGCTTTGTGGAAGGGAGTAAAAAGGTGGAGGCAGACTCTTCTCCACAGTGCCCAGTGGCAAAGCATAAAGCATTATGTACGTATTGCAAGTCTACCTAATCATAAAAAGCCTCCTTTTTTGTGCATATATGTGGCTGGGCGGCCATTGGAACAGGTTTCCCAGAGGAGTTGTGGTGCCTCTGTCTTTAGATGCTCAAAATTGAGTTTCACATGGTCCTGTGCAATCCAGGTTTGATTGTTTCAGATTGAGGAGCCTCTTGGAGCCAGGTGGAGGACAGGGGTAGGAACTGTGGAATAGATTTCCAGAGGCTGTCCCTTCTGGCGTGAATGACTATGTGAAACTGAGAGCAAAAGGCTTTATTCTCTTTCAGTAGTCTGTTTTTCAGTTGCTTCAGTAACAGATCAGGTGATGAAAGATCAGCATTTCCTCTTACATTCTGTGGGTTTCTGCTGAGAACAGACAGCACCAACTTCAGTTGAATTTTGGCTTATTCAAGGTCTTTTTTAGTCTGGCTTTTTCACCAGTTTGAGTCTATCAGTTTAAACTGACTGCTGAGTGTATCAGTTGTCTTCGACCAGTTGATACATCCCCAAATAACAGTGCAAAAGAGCAGTTGCTACATATAAGGTCTCTCCAGTGTCTTTTTGCCTTGGTGTTGGTGCCATTTAATGTTCAAGTACAAAAAATGTATGTAGAAACCAGAAAGAGCAGACCCTTACGAATAAAGAGTAGAGACTTGAGGATTGTGTGCTGATATTCAGTGATAAAAGGGAAACTTGAAAAGGCTGTACTGATCATCTTGATAACAGTGCTGTGTTTACTGAGGAATAGATGCTTTGAATACAAAAGAGATTTGCCAGCTTTCCTGTGTGGTCTCTCACCTACTAAGTTGTTCAGTACATATTCTTCCACATTCTCAGGAAGGGTAAAGACTAAGTAATTTAATCTTCTAGAGGCCAAACTTCACAGTAATAGTTGGAGATTTGTTAAGAACAGCAAAGCAGGCAGCCAGATGGACAAAACTTAAATGTGTGTGTTCATTCTTAGTGACTCTGGAGGTGTTCACCAAATAAGCAGCAACAATTTCATGGTACCATTTTCAAACTGGTTCATCTGAAACTTGAGAAATTAAATTTTTTAAAAAATCACTTAGAGGTTATACAGGCAAGTTCACAGCTGAAATATATCTGTGGTTTGGTGTCCAGGGTATTGTTTGGTAGCTTGTCAGTAGGCTGAGATTTATTCCACCTTCCCATTCACTGTAGCTGCTCCCGCCCTGCCAATGCTGATAGGTTGCCTACAGAGAGATGACAGCTCTGAGTAAATCTGAGACACTGTCACATTTATTTCAGCTTTTGAATTTTAGATGAAAACAATCACAAAACCAGATCATTTTGACTAGGAGAGAAAGACATTATAGGCAGAAGGTTTTTTGGTTGGTTTTTTTTCTGTCTAAAGTAATTTTTGTTTATCATGCAGAATTTTTCAAGGATTGAGTAAAATGTTTTTTATCCAAGTAGACAAGTTACTAATTTACGAAATGGGTCTACTGTTGACTACAGTAGACCTATCAGCATTACCAGATTGTAATAATTAATATTTTTCCCCTTTTCCTTTAGTAGTCAAACATCAGGGTCAATTAAGTGTGTAACAGAATTTTTAACTGTTACAGAGGATGTAATTGATGCATACGGTATTTTTCATAAGTGAAGTTGAAAATTGATGTCTGGCTTGGTACCGACATGGTTTTGGTACAGATACATTTTTATTGTCCTTGAGGCTTTGGGGTGGTATATGTCTGTGAGGTTACAATGCTTAAGATTTTGTATTTTAGTGAATGTTCCACTTTGCATATTGCAGTTTTCATCTTTCCAAAGTGAACAATGCCATAGCAATTTAGTGCAGTTTGTCTTTTTATTCTTTACCATACAAAGGAGTTCTGGCTTGGTTAGTTTCAACAATAAACTGCTTTTTATTTGTGCTTTCATTATTCTATACTGTTGCTGTGTGCTTTCCAGAAATATGGGCTAGTTCAGCAATTTCATTTAAGTATAGGTGTCATAGAACCTGACACATGGTGATCTTTTCAGTTTTTTCATTATTCTGTAGTGGAACTCATGATGGACAGGTTAAAAAAATGCTACAATACACGTGATTCCAAAGAATATACCAGTGATGTCTTAGTTACTACTGTAGGTTGAAATCTGCTATGCTGAAACAATGTAGGATACAGCCAAACCCCTATTGAGTATGTTGGCCAGCGTGAATGCTCATTTCAGTCATTGACTTCTTGTTGCATTCAGTAGATTTACTTTTTAGATGTTGCTGGTACTTTTTGTAAGTGTGGAAATGAATCCAGTAAGGTTTAGAATTACTTCTCTTTGGAAGAGATGTTCTGGGAAAGGTGGAATGGGAAGATGGCAGAGAGACAGACTGCTGTAGTTAGTTACTTTAGGCCCCAACAGTTTACTGTAAGGATACTCTCACAGAAGGAGGGCTGTGTTACACTTTACCTGAAATACTTCACCTCCAAACACTGAGAACTATAATGCTATGGGACATGTTTATTTGTGCCTTGGAAGCCCATGTTTGGGATGAGGAGGAGCATAAGTACTTAAAATCATAAGTGGAGTATGATTGTTTCTGCCAGGGACTTCTGCATCAGGCAGAGTTATTACAGGAGTTGTACTACTTTCAAAAACTTTATATATGTGTGTGTATATAACTGGGAATACTATTTAACTTGTAGTTCATCAGTTGGTTGTTTTCATTCAACGAAAAGTTATGTTCCTGTGTTAATATATTAAGGTCACGATTTAGCACAACATGTTCAATGTTTGTTTTGCTCTGCTTAAAACTCTATTTACATTCTTGTTTTTAATTTGCAGGTCACAGATCAAAAAACCAAAGGTAAGAATCTTTGATCCAAAGGAGTACTTTTATTGACTTGAGCCAAGACTCAGATCTTTATCAAAACTGTTAGAAAAGGAACTTATGAGTAAAGATGAAATACTGAATATGATTATTTGGAAGAAATAAGTTGAGGTGATTGAAATGGAGAAGCTACAACTGTTCTGCAAATGTGTTGTCAGCATCGAAATACCTGAAGAAAGAGTGAGGATTGTGGATGAGATAGGTTAACTGAAATGCTCAGTTCTCTGTTTTACAGCCGTTTTAGACAAAAAGCCAAGACTGAAACCATTTTTATGAAGGGAATGAAAGACAGCAAAAATCCTGCTTGCTTTTTGTGAGATACCAAAATGAATGGAAATTACTTGGGTTTGGAAACTTAAATTCAGGCACATACAAGTCCGATAGAGAAGCCAGACTGATGAGTGAGCATCTTAAAAATTGAACTAAATAACTTAGCTGTTGTAAAAATACATTTTATCTTCTTTGTGTATCAGTTTCTGATAAATTTTGTGGGGAAATTGCCCCTAGTGAAAGAAAAGGACTAAAATAGTAACTTGATTTTATGACTAACACCACCTTTTTGGGGTCTGGGCAATGAAGACTATCTAGAGAAATCAGAAAACCCTTATAAAAATAAAATGTGGAGAATTAATGCATTCATGCTGCTAAAGAAAGACCCATTTGTGTTGATCTCACATTTGTGAGAATCAAAGTTTTACTGATTAATCAGTTTTTCTAGAGGCTCTTAAGCAAATTTTGTGGTGGCGTTACCTTCTCAAGGGTTTGTGGTTTTCTTCTCCAGTATATAATAGTCCTCAGGAGCAGGTTGTGTTTGCTTATAGGGACACTTGGTGACCAACAGGGAAACCTTAAGTGAACCAAACACAGTTAGTCTTTGTAGGACTGTCTTTTGGATGAGACTCAGCTATTACTGCCTTGCTTAAGAGCAGCACAGAGCACTCAGATTTGTTAACTCCAAAAGGAGACAGGTTATTTCCCATCTTTTTGTTTGTTTAGGCAGCAGCTGTGAAGCCTTAGTAAAGAAGGTGAAAACTTGGGTTCTGATTTCAGATTTCCCATTGGATGATGATGTATAAGAATCAAAAAACCAGTTGAAGATCAGGAAGGTGGAGCCAGTAACATTTGCTCATGTTTTAAAATTACTCGCTGTCTGGAGTATATTCTTTGCCAACTTTCCATTTGCAAGAAATTTTGGGTTTAGAGAAAAATTGGTGAACGTAGAGTTTCATCCTAGACTACAGAGTTGCGCATGGAAGCAAAAGGTTTCTGCTACTGCTTATTCCTACTTCATTAAATTGTTTTTGGTTGTTGAGAGGGTGGAAACTGCACAGTATTTCAGAGATTAAATAATGAAAGCGAAGAGTCGCAGTGAGTTCTTGTAGCTAACACAGGTTTAAGTGGAAAAAAAATTTCTGATTTTCATCCTTCCTGTTTTTCAGTGCCCGAAGTGACGAAACCAAGTTTAAGCCAACCAGTGGCTGCCAGCCCAATTGGCAACTCTCCATCGCCACCAGTCAATGGTGGCAACAATGCCAAAAGGGTGGCAGTGCCGAACGGACAACCGCCAAGCGCCGCCCGCTACATGCCTCGGGAGGTGCCGCCGCGATTCCGTTGCCAGCAGGACCACAAAGTGTTACTGAAACGTGGGCAGCCTCCTCCGCCATCCTGCATGCTCCTTGGGGGTGGAGCAGGGCCTCCCTCCCCAGCAGCACCAGGAGCAAACCCAAACAACGCACAACCAGTGACAGGAGCACTGCTGCAGAGCGACAGTGGGACTGCAACAGGCGAGTGATGATAATAAATAGTGTTACATGAACACGTTGGTGCATGGCACAAAAGGGAATGGCTGAAATTGTACATAAGCCTGTCATATAACAAAACTCAGGTTGCTTTTGGGGACCTTTACTGTTTCTGTGTACTGGCTTTTGTTTGCAGCAATGGATCCAAGTTTTACTACTAGATGGAACAAGAGGTTTAATTTTCTTCAAGTATGTTTTGAGTAGTTTTAATTGGTTGCTGAAATACTCTGCAGCAAGGTAAACACAAGACATAAATAAACAGCATTTTATGGTTGTCACTGAGTAGTTCCAAATGGCTCTTCAGGTTTCTTTGACATGAATTTCCTGTCTTGTCACATTTTTGTCTCATCTCATAAAACAGTCATGTAGATGCCAGGTCTGCAAAGGGCAGGTGTCTGTCACGTCTTGTCTGGATGAAACGGAAAGATGACCTAGTCCTCCTCACTCTTTTTTTTTTTTTTTTTTTTGTAGTAATATTATTTTTTGTACGTAGATAACTTTTTTGTACAAGTGGTGGCTGTTCTGTTTTTACTTTTCCATTCATTTTGTGATCTAGACGATAAATTGATTTTAGGGTTGTTTCATGAGCATGGGGAAGTTATATCTCCTCCTGAATTTTTTAAACCCTGGTGAGTTGCATGAGCTGTAATATTTCTTCTTTAATTATAATAGTAGAACAAACAAAATTACACTCAAAATATCTGTCTTCTAAAGAAAGGCTTAGGTGACCTGAAAAATCAAGGACAGCTTTAATTCTAACAATAAGGATGTTTAAAAAAAAAGTATTAAATACTTGAAAGTCAAAAAGAAAGAAATAACAATACCATGTCTGAGTTTTCTTTTAAAATCATGCCAGATCAATGGGATGATGTTTTTTTACGATCATGGAAATCAAACTTTTTTTAGTTCTCTGTGGTTTAGAATTAAAAACAGAAGTGACTTGTACAGAACCAAGTGAGCTAGGTGGGATGGCTGTCCTTGCCAAATAGGATTCTAGGAAAATTAATAATTCCATTTGTTTTGTGGTTTCACTATCTGAATTCATTTGTAGCAAATCCCTGTTTGACAGAGTATTTATTTTGTCTTTTATAATTGCTGTTTCATAAAGGAGAAAGTGAATGTCAAAGTACAATGGCAGAATTTTACCTTACCAGTTTCAAAACAGATGTCTTGGAGATTAAATTATTTTGATAAAAAAACTGAAACAAAACATGCCCTGAAGTCTATGATTCCTATATAAAATCCTAGCACTGGTATGCCTTCACAGTTATGGTAGTAGACTGACTAAGGAAAATTTGTGGTAGTGAAGCATTCTGAAAGTTTTCAAAACTTCTCATGAGTAACATTTTTTTGCTGTTGGGTGTCCTATATGAAGACCATTTTGAAGTATTTTGAGGGGCTCCTTAAGTTGTATATAATTATTTGACATTTAATATTTGTTTTTCTGAGGTTGAAACTTGGTATTACAAGTTCTCATCTTTTTATACTTCATTTAATGGTGCATTAGCATGTAAGAGGTTACATGGCTGTATTAGCCAGTGGTTAGTGTCATTATCCTGATGTAAGTCAGGAAAGATTGGAGTCCTTGAGACCTGCCTCACCCCATCCATTTTTCTGCACCATAACGAGTTAACTGGGCTGGGGATCCGACTTGTATTAAAATTAAAACAGGTTGGTTTTTAAAGTACATTTTAGTCTGGATGGCTTTTACCCATTCACCTAACTGAACATCAGTGAGAACATACATGCCAGCATGTGAGAACAGGTGTGCCAGAGGAGTGGGAATGAGCAGGTGAACAAGAGAGAGACTGGGGCTGTCTTAGGTGCTCTGTCAAAGTGCTTGTGCAAGTGCACTGATGCTGTCTGCCTCGTACATCATTTATCCCAGCTCAGATCTGGCTGTTGACAAACTGAACTTGAGTTTTGGCCCAGTTTGGTTGTGCATATATGCACTGATAGTGTGGTTAAATTCATGCCACATGAGAGGACACAAAAGCAAGTTCCCAACGGGGGAAGATCATGCAGCTTACCTACTTGCTCACATTCTTATATTCACCAAATGGTCATAAGTGGTGTAGGTGATGATTTAATACTAAAAGTCATAATCCTCCTTCACATGGACCTTTTTCTACCAGGATTGAAATCCTTCTGACAAAACTAGTGCCCTGAAAGATGACACCAAGTATACTGTTGTCTCATACCAGTGCAGGGGACTGAGATGATGGGTGTTCCTTGCAATTCTTCCAGTACCTGTGATAATTCAGGACATACGAGACAGTTTTGGACAAAAAGGTTTGAAGTGTATTAGTAAAAGTCTTTCAATAGTTATGATTATTGCTGCTGTCAAATACAGCAAGGGAAGGCTGGTTTCATAAAACAATCTATTAAATTGTGTCTTAGCATGCTCTATGTGAGCAAGAACCTCAGTCTTAATGCTTTTAGAATGTCTTCACAGAAATTAAATGTTCTGTTAAAGTCACTGATTTGAAGATTTTGCTAAGTTCAGAGCTGCCTATGCATCATTCATTGGCTGAACCATTTCTAAGTTCAAAATCTTGCAACCTTGCAGTCTTTTGAACTTTTTCTTTGTCCTTCTTAAGCTCTTCCTGTGATCTATCTAATCAGAAAGTTTTTTAATTGGAAGGGAAAAAAAGGGTTACTCTGTGCTAAAAAGATAGATGGATAAAAATATCAGTGGAGTCATACTTCCTTGCTATTGTTCAGATTGCATTTGAGGTTAAAGCAACAGAAGGAACAGAATGTACTTGGGAACTGCTTGATCTTTCGGGTCTTGGTGGGTGGGATTTAGTGGTTGAAGACAAACTACTGTTCATCAAAATTTAAAGCTTACTAGGGAGTTCTAACCTTGCTGTAAAGTCTGGATCCTCATTGATGGCCTCAGTGAAGGAGGATCTGGAAGGTATTCATTAGATGTTCATTGTTTAAGCTAATGAACTGAAAGCCTCAGACAGCTGCTGAAAGCAGATCTTATCTTCTATTGAAAGTGTTAGCAACCAGAAATTGTGATCTTTACTTTGGAATATATAACATAGGAATTGAGGCTGTGAGAGCAGTTACTCACCCAGTTTTTTTCAGCTATTTGCCTTGTTTTCATGGAAGCTGTCCTATGAGCTGGTACTGGTAGTAACAGTATGTATTCACTTATGAATACTGTTGCAGCTGTTACTATGGAGTTTACGCTCTGCAAAAAAAGTGGGATAACTGATGTCAAAAATCTGATGTTCTATGGTTTTAAATAATACAGTTTACTAATGACCTTTTTGGGTGTTTGTTTGGTGGTTTTTTTCTTTTAGATTCAGCAATTGGAGGTGCTGCTGCTTCAAATTATGCAAATTCCACTTGGGGTCCTGGAGCCTCCTCCAACAGTGGCACCAACGCCAACCCAACTCACATCTGGGACAAGGTGATTGTAGACGGGTCTGACATGGAAGAGTGGCCTTGTATTGCCAGCAAAGATGCTGAGTCTTCTTCCGAAAACACCACCGATAACAACAGTGCCTCGAACCCTGGCTTGGAGAAGAACGCTCTGCCAGGAAGCACCACTAGTAACAAAGGAAAAGGAAGCCAGTGCCAGTCTGGAAGCGCTGGAAACGAATGTAATCTTGGGGCCTGGAAATCTGATCCCAAGGCTAAATCTGTTCAATCTTCCAACCCTGCTGCCGAGAGTAACAATGGACTAGGTAATTGGAGGAACTTGAGTGGACAAGACAGAATCAGTCCCGGTTCTGGCTTCAGCAACTTTAACCCAAATAGCAACCCATCTGCTTGGCCAGCACTGGTTCAAGAGGGCAATTCTAGGAAAGGAACTCTGGAATCTGATAGTGGTAGCTCCAATGCACAGATTAGCACAGTAGGTCAGACCTCTAGGGAACAGCAGTCAAAGATGGAAAATGCGGGTGTTAACTTTGTCTCTGGCAGAGAACAGGCTCAAATTCATAACACTGATGGACCAAAAAATGGAAACACTAACTCCTTGAACTTAAGTTCACCAAACCCTATGGAGAATAAGGGAATGCCCTTTGAAATGGGCTTGGGGAACCCTTCCAGGAGCACTGACACCCCTTCTCAAAGCACTGGAGAAAGAAAGACTGGTAGTGTTGGATCTTGGGGTACAGCTAGGGGGTCTTCTGGAACTGACACAGTCTCTGGGCAGAGCAATTCTGGAAACCATGGGAACAATGGAAAAGATAGAGAGGACTCCTGGAAAGGAGCTTCTGTTCAAAAATCTAATGGGTCAAGAAGTGATTCTTGGGATAACAATAACCGGTCTACGGGTGGTGGGTCTTGGAACTTTGGCCCTCAGCATGCAAATGAAAGCAAATGGGGTGAAGGGAACAAATTAACATCTGGGGTCTCTCAGGGAGAATGGAAACAGCTGTCTGGGTCTGATGAACTGAAGATTGGAGAGTGGAGTGGTCCAAACCAACCAAATTCTAGCACTGGAGCATGGGACAATCAAAAAGGCCACCCTCTTCCTGAAAACCAAGGCAATTCCCAGGCTCCCTGTTGGGGAAGATCTTCCAGCTCTGCGGGAAGTGAGGTTGGAGGTCAAAGCACTGGAAGCAACCACAAAGCAGGAAGTAGTGACAGTCACAATTCTGGACGCCGATCATACCGGCCTACGCATCCTGATTGCCAGGCAGTCCTGCAGACTTTGCTGAGCAGGACTGACTTGGACCCCCGAGTGCTTTCAAACACCGGCTGGGGCCAGACTCAAATTAAGCAAGATACCGTGTGGGATATTGAAGAGATGCCACGGCCCGAGGGGAAGTCGGATAAAGGAACTGAGGGGTGGGAGAGCTCTGCCACACAGACAAAGAACTCAGGGGGCTGGGGCGATGTACCCAGCCAAAGCAATCAAAACAAGTCTGGATGGGGTGAGCTCTCAACCCCAACAGAGTGGAAGGACCCCAAAAGTACTGGAGGATGGAATGACTATAAGAACTCCAGTTCTTCTAATTGGGGAGGAGGAAGGCAAGAAGAAAAATCATCTTCCTCTTGGAATGACAGCTCTAGTAAGGATCAGGGGTGGGGTGGACGGCAAACTAATCAAGGATGGTCTTCTGGAAAGAACGGTTGGGGAGAGGAAGTTGACCAAACGAAAAACAGTAACTGGGAAAATGCAGGAAACAAGCCAGTGTCTGGTTGGGGTGAAGGTGGGCAAAATGAGATTGGAACTTGGGGTAATGGTGCAAATACAAGCTCTGCTTCAAAGGGTGGATGGGACGATTGTAAAAGAACTTCAACATGGAACGAGACGGGTCGACAGCCCAACTCCTGGAACAAGCAGCAGCAACAGCACCAGCAGCAACAGCAGGAGTCTTCTGGTTCCTGGGGTCCACCGCCCCAAACTCCAAGTAATGGGCGGCCTCCAAACCCAAACTGGAACAATGGACCACAGCCAGCTGCCCCCAAAGAGGAGGAGCCTAGTGGCTGGGAAGAACCTTCTCCACAGTCAATCAGTCGAAAAATGGATATTGATGATGGCACTTCAGCGTGGGGAGATCCTAGCAGTTATAACTACAAGAATGTGAATCTGTGGGACAAGAACTCACAAGGAGGACAGGCCCCACGGGAGCAGAGCCTGCCTACTCCAATGACTAGCAAATCACAAGCATCAGGTACTAGTCTCATTTCTTTCTTCTGCATATTTCTTTCTTTCTCCCATGTATGACTTGTGACCTTAATGCATAGGAGAGGTGCTTGTAGCTGCCAATTCCTGATAGTTGTATTCTATAAAGAAAACCAAATTCTTATTTGGATATTTGGTTCTGTATTTAAAGTGTCTTTAAAATTTGAATCCATCAGTCCTCTGCTTATTGTGCTTCAGTAACTGTGATCTGAATACTGGTCACCTTGCCAGGAAAAGAAAATGTTTGTTAGCTGATAAATCTGCATATTCAATTTGAGCACTGAAGAACAGGTTGAATTACAGAATCAAAAAACCTTTAAGGCTGAGTCCAGCCATAAATTTAATAAGACAAACACTGCTTAGTCCATGACTGAACTGTGTTCCTCAGTGCAAAATCTGCAGGTCTTTTGAATACCTTCAGGGATGGTGATTCAGCCACTTCCCTGAGCAGCCTGTTCCAGTGCTGGACAATCCTTTTGGTGAAAAGTTTTCCTAATATCCATTTGAAACCTGCCCTGGTGCAACTTGAGGCCATTTCCTCTTGTCCTATTTCTTGCTACTTGGGAAAAGAGACTGCCCCCAGCGTGGCTACAGCCTGCTTTCACGTAGTTGTGGAGAGCAGTAAGGTCTCCCCTGAGCTTCCTTTTCTCTGGACTAAATAGCATTTTTTTATATTTATATTTATATTTATATTTATATTTATATTTATATTTATATTTATATTTATATTTATATTTATATTTATATTTATATTTATATTTATATTTATATTTATATATTTAATTATTAGAGAAATGGGCAGAAAATCTTTATTTTTAGTCAAAAACCTTATGCTCTGAAACACTCAACATTTGAAATTGAGTATGTCTGTGACAGTTTTTTAGTGAAGCTTGGCTTTGCTGTATGATAAAGAATGCTTGGAAAAACACTTTTTCTTTGGAAGAAAGTATATAAAAATACTTTCTTCTTTGGAATAAGGACAAGAACAAGTTTCATAGCCTGGAAACATATTAAGAAATTTTTGTTATGTAATCTTTTTCTCTGACTCAAAGACACTTTAAAGACTGCTATCTTGGTTTAATATGTACTGCAAATATGACCTTTATTCAGTATATGAAACCCCTAAGTTAGATGCTTGTAATTAGTCACAAAAGTTCACACATAGGAGGACAGTATTAGATGTGGGGTTCATGTTTAACCTGGGAGAAGAATATTACTCATCACAGCATTCTCTTCATCCCTGGAGGTGAGTGCCCTCTCTAAATTTCTTGTGAATGATTGTCAATTCTGTTGCACCCACACTGCTGAGAACCAGAACAAGAAGAACGAAGCAGTAGATGAAATGACATGGGGCTGCACTGCAGTAAACAATTCATTGTCTAAATGGTCTGTAATGAAACCTCTTTCTCCTTTGTGCAGTCTGGAGCAAAAGCACTCCACCTGCTCCAGACAATGGTACGTCCGCCTGGGGTGAGCCAAATGAAACCAGTCCCGGGTGGGGTGAAGTAGATGATACAGGAGCATCGACTACAGGCTGGGGGAATGCACCTTCCAACGCCCCGAATGCCATGAAATCTAGTGAGTATAGGCCAGATACCAGTTTCTTTGCAATTGCCTTGGAGATTTTTTTTGTGTTTGGCCTTTTGACATAGGTCACATGTGGAGGAATTGTTATCTGAGGCCTAAAAACAATGTTGAACGTTTTTATAGGACTTTGATGGATAAGAATTAAGTGTTTGTAAATTACTGAAACTTTGTCTTTTAAGGTAGTAAAAAATTTCCTAACTAAGCAATTAAATGAGCAGGTCTGATTCTGGAAGCACTGAAACCCAGTAAGGAAATGTGTATTTTTTTTTCTCTGACTGCCTACTTGTTACGTGTAGGTCACGTAACAACCTACACGTTGTTGTTGTGTTGATAGGTCACTTTTTCTGATGATATCAGGGAAAGGCATGCACATTACTGGCAGATTTTACTGTGGAGGCCATTACATGGTTATTCATGATTTGGTAATGCAGCTTGGCTTTGAGTGGATTTTTTTAATTGTATACGTGAGAAAACATTTAACTCTTAAGAACTGCACTTTGTAGTAGAACCTAAATGCCTACTGCAGTATCTTTCATGAATGAGATATTGAAATAGTTTCAAAATTCACTTCAAAGCTAAAATTTTGCTATATTCAGAATTTTTGTGGGTATTGTGTTTGATGATGCAAGTCGTTTGTACAATTTTTATTTCATTCTTTTTAAGGAAAAAACAACAAGCAAAAGCAATGTTATTGCCAAAGTCAGCAACGTTTGGATATGAAGTTTCCTGTAGGAACTGCTGATGATACACAAGCGTTACTGAGCTTGACTTGGTGGTGCCCACTGTAATACTGTTTCCAGCCCAAAAGTTGCTTTTGCAACATGTAATTGTTTGAAATGAACTGCTGTGTAGATAGTTTGCTGTTGGGTCATTCTCCCTTCCTCTCACCCCAATTAAATAATTTGGCTGTTTCTGAAACGAAAAGTCATTGCTTGCTTAGCTATCATTATAGCAGGCTTTTGTGGATGACAGGCTTCCCATGCCTGCCACATAGACTTGGCATTTTAGGATGCTAAGCTGATTTTAGATGGCTGTCTTCTTTTATCTATAAAAAGATATCTAAATATGATCAAAATAAGAACTTCTGAAACTGATCGTTGAAAATTCTGTTGATTGGTTAATGCTTAATACTGTCTTTCAAGACTATACGTAGTCACTGGCTTACCATACAGGTCTGTATGTGTGCCATAATCAAAGAACTGCAACCTACTCATGCTGTTCTGTATGTGAGCTGTCCCCAGCTCTAGAGCAAAATCTGGGGTCAGGATACAGACTTGCTGTGACCAGAAAAGGAAAAGGCTCAGTTTGGAGCCAAAGAAGGAAGCATAGATCAGTATCCACCTTTTTAAAAAAGTAGATTTACGTACTTCTGCCAGCATTGCATAAAAATATTCTGGCAGAAATAGGAATAAATTCAGTTTTCTGTTATACATATTTTTTTTTAATCTCGAAAATTTCATTTGTGTTCTGTAGCTCTTGGTAACTTGTTACTCAACAAATGCAAAAAGATAAGCCGGTGTCACACAGACAAATCATCTTTACATCACTGTCCAGATTCATGTTCAAGTCCTAGAGAGCTGTCAGTGCAGAAAAATAATCTGTGGTCATGTAGTATCGTAGCAGATAATTTAAGCACTGTCACCAGAAATAATTTAAAGCTACAGGGACTGACTACCTAGTATAACATTTCCAGACTGTGTTCTTGACTCTGCAGTCATAATACTTAAATGTAGCCTTTTCTGTATAAGTAGCATGATTAAAGGGCCAAGAGGTAAATTTTTTGCAGTTGTACCAGTATGATTCTTAAGCAACCCTCAGTTTTAGTACCCAATTGAACAGGCTTTAAAAAGGTGTCTCAACTGAAGTATCTGAGGGTTTATTTATAATGTATTTTAAGGTATCTCTTAAACCACCATAAAATGCTGCTGTACTTATTTTCATTGTGGTCAGGGTAGAGATCCCCATGGTAGACTAACTGCAATTCCTGACTTTTTTTATAATCAGAACTTCTGCTATGTATGTTAATGTCTTTATTCCTGATTTCCTCACTCAAACTTCAGACAATTAAAAAAATTGTTATTACAAAGGAGATAATGATGATGGTGGGAATCTTTTTTAAAGTAGATACATACTAAATAAACAAATACCGGAATAAATGTGCAGTATGAAGAATTGGAGCAGGAAGAACAGTTGGATAGTGGACAGGATGAGGACTTGGGCTCCTGACAGCTTGTCAGTGAAGGTTAGAATTCCAAGTTGCGTGACAATGCTAGAGAGTAACAGCAAGAAAAGAAGCCAACAGGGAAAAGTCTGAACTGATACAGTGAAGGGGTTGTAGCTTTCTAATGTACTTAAACAGCTCTGCAGGTCTCTTCAGTTACATTGTTAGGAATAGAGTTTGTAGTAGACAAGTGGTTTTTGGTTTGGTTTGGTTTGTTTTGCATTAAACTGCTTTTGATGTTGTTTGTACCAGAGGACAATGTCAGATCCTTGCCTTCAGGTTCTACTTAGTTGTTATTCCTAAAAGTTGTTTGTTCCTGTAATTTTGTGGAAAAGTGTAGGACAAGGGAGTATTAAGGTTTTGAAGTGGGAGAGGAAATAATTGATAAACCACCTGAACCAGAGTCTTCAGCACCCCTAGTTTTTGAGTGTGCTTTGAAGGCTTTAATTTGCACTCAGAAATAATAGGTTGTCTTTTAAATGCAGCTGTATCTGTAGAAGAGGTCCCTATTGCTATTATATCTTTAAAGGTTTGACATTTCTTCAAAATAGTTGCAAAACATGACATGTGAACATGCTCTTGGGTTTTGGGATTCGTGCACAAGTTTTTATGGCTGTTAGAGTGAAGACACATTTTTGATTTTTTTTTTTTTTTTTTTTTTTTTTTCTAATTCCTTTGGGATTCTGATGATCTCAGCTAATGTTGCAGTGCCACATCACCAGCTGCATGGCATTGTAAACTGCTTTTCAGCATGTTTTTTTCCTTTTTCTGAAGGTTCTAAATCTATGCAAGATGGCTGGGGAGAGAGTGATGGGCCAGTGACAGGAACACGTCATTCCAGCTGGGAAGAGGAGGAGGAGGGAGGAGTCTGGAACACAGCAGGCTCTCAGGGAAGTAGTTCCTCCCACAACTCAACAAGCTGGGGACAAGGAGGAAAGAAAACACAAATGAAGGTAAAATGCTTGAATGATTCATTACTACTGTGTTGTTTGAAAACAGTCTGACTGATACGTTAAAACATTACATAGTTATTTTTCTAAGAAGGTTTTGCAGAGTTACAGAAAGACGCCTCTTAAACTAGTGTAAAAAAATGGGAGGTTTTTTGATTTACTTTAATATATTACACCTGTTATGACTAATAAATCTTGTAGGTGTCAAATTCTTTTGGTTTGTAAGCTGCATAGCCATTACTAAATGAAAATAAGTATCCCAAGGCTATTTCTCTTCTCTTGCTGGCACATCTTCCTGTTAGGCTGCTGCTGTTGTTCATGCATAGCCTGCTGAAGTTTGGATTCTGCAGTACCTTTGGCACATGAACTTTTTTTCTAACTGTTGGATTTATGTCTGACTTATGTTTGTTGTTGTTGACATTTGGCCTCAAACAGGAGCAAGGGCTTGGCTGTAGTCTTGAGTAAATTTCTTTCTAAGGTTTGTTTGCATTGAAGTTTTTTAGTACAGTAACACTTGTTACTGTGTTCTATACTGTGTCTGCTTCTCGTGAAGTAGGTAGGGCAGACTCAAAAGGCAGGGCAGAGCAGTTTCCTAAGATGTTGAAATACTGTTGTGATATGGTAGGGAGCTGTATAATTCATGTTTTACCAAAATTATTCTCAGGGATTTTTTCTCACTTAAAGCTTTTTTATTTTAATCACTAAAACAACTGAAATTTTTTTCACTGTTGAACTGTGTTAGTATTGGTTTGGTGATCTATAATTACACTAAGGCTGAAGAGAGACCCTGGTCAGCACACTGCCTGTGCAAGAGACACTATGCTAAGGGGAAGAAAGGCAAGGAAGAAATCTTCCTCTGTGTGCACTGGAATAAAGAATGTATTAAACTGTAACAGAGGAAAAAAACTATGTTCACAAAGCTTTCCAGATTGCAGAATGAAACTGAAGGTGTGATAAACATTCTACGTGACAATGTTCAACCAGTTTGGAGTACATAGCAGCGAGCAATTGTACAAGACACAATATTTGGTAAATGTTTCCAAATAGGTAAATACTTAAGGTAATTTTTTCAGGAGATTAATTTCTCTGATACCAGAATTTTCATTTTAAACATGCACATCTTAAGGATAATGGAGAATTTAAGGAATCAAGAAGTTTCTTAAAAATATTTTTGTTTTTTTTTTTTTTTCAGTGTGCATTAAAAGGAGGAAATAGTGATTCATGGATGAACCCTTTATCCAAGCAGTTTTCAAATATGGGCTTGCTAGTAAGTAAATTTTTTTTAAAGAAAGTCCAACTTTATTAAAAAGTGTAAGCTTTAAATAAGTCAAAAGATCACCTGTTTCACAGTTATTTATCAGCATCTGCTATGCAGGGATGTTGCTTATAAAGCCTGTAGTAGCTGGCTCGGAAGGGCTTCTCAAAAAAATCAAGTCTACTTTGTAATACTAATAAGAGTGATACTACTTTTCCCAAATCTACTTAGATTCCTAAAGTTACTTTATGATAGCTCCTGCTCTGAGGTTGCAGTTTCGTTGCAAGTAATAGATTTAGGAGTAGGATGTGTGTTTTCCTATTTTGTTTGGTTGGTTTTGGGGTGAGGGGATTGTTGGTTTTTTATATGGGGTGTTTTTTGTTGCTTTTTTTTGGGATTGAGTTTTTTTAAATTTTATTTTTTTAACATGCTGTTTAGAGCACTCAAGCTAGAAGCTGCTACCTGTAGTGTCAGACGTCTGTGATAAGTCCAAGGTATTCATTCTGAATCTCAGCCACCTATTGGAAAAGGAGATTTACAGCTCTGTCTCTCTCTTGGCTGAATTTACATTTGAAGAACAGCAGGGTATTTTTAGAAAAAAAAAAAAAAGATTCATTATGAATCCATAAGTAAAGGTTGTTTGGTAAAGTGAATAAGTAAATACCACATAATTGAGAAAAAAACAGAGCTGTAGGGAAATACTTCAAAATAATTATATATAATTTTTTTAGAAACTTCTGACAATTTGTAAAATATTTTGCAGAATATTGTGCCAGTTGTCATCCTGTGTAGCAGGAATACTATGTAACACTGGCTAGCAGAAGATAACAGTACAAAGTTTGTGTGAGACGTCTAGGGCTGCACAAGCTGACACTGGCATGCTTAGGATTAGTTTGCAATGTCTTTTGGCTCCCAAGCTCTAATTCAGTTTGCTAGGCAGTAGATGCTTCTGAAAGCTGTAGGAACACCCTGTCCCAGACTGCCAACTGAGGAATCCTGTGGTAGCACATTTCAAGATTTGATGGCATGACAGGTCATGAGGATGAATATTTTGGCCACAGTTTTCAGTGTTTTGTCACTCGACCACTGGTACACGAGGCCAGAGGTTCATTTATGGAGCGGCTCTGTGTCCACCTTTCTCTGTTGGTGCTTTTGTGTGTCTGATTTCATACGGGTAAACTTGCCACACAGCATTAGGGAGTTGAGGCAAGGTGTGTCCAGGGTGATATCAGAAACCCTTGTATTCAGTTTTCGCTAGCACAAGAATGTTCTTCCTGCATTCCACCTTTCTGAAATATTTCTCAGCATTCAATAGAAGTCAGAACTGAATTGTGGTTTTTTTTTTCTCCCCAGAGTCAAACTGACGACATTCCAGGCAGTAAGATGGACTTGTCTGTAGGTGCGTATATTTTAATTTCAATACATTTGAAATGTGAGATTGCATGTAGCATTTTTATGAGGATGACATGCTGTACTCTGGAAGGGTTTGATCCTTAGTTTTACCACTCCTCATAATACAAAGGTAGAGTAAAAAGCATCCTCTGTCTTGTCTGTAAGCTTTGACTCTTGCTGTGCAATATTGGAATGTATACCTGTACACAGCAGAGCTATAACTTGGGGCAGAGACATCTTTTAAGTTTGTATTCATTGTTACTGTTTCAAGAAAGTGAAAACCTTTTTCATTTGGTGTAAGAGTACTGTTTTCTCTCCTGCCAGTAGGACATCCCATTTACTACAGCTTCCTTGAGGTGATGTGAAGGGAAAAAAAATTCTATCATTGATTTCTTCAGTTCCATGCCTCAGGCTATTACAAGTTCTACTTTTCAGTAGAACTAGATTTTATATTCTAGACAGCTTCCATAAAGTTGCTACACAGCTTAAGCATCATGGGCTGTGTGGTACCAGAGGTAGATCAAGACTTACTTGCATCTAATGCCTAGTCTGGGTTTAGTATTCTAATACAATCCAGGCAGATGCAGTGTCTCTCAGCTTAGAATCTATTGCATTCTTCAATTTTTGTCGCATGTCATAGAGGATTCAGTTGTTCATTTTTCCCAAAATTGCTGTCTTCCTCTGAAGTAGTTAAGGATCTCAGTAAGAGATGATAAAAATGTTTATTTATATGATACGGTACAGTTTGGTGCAAGGTAACAATTTTTTGATCTCTCCAGTTCAGCCTCATGGATCCTCTCTAGAATTCAGGCTCTGATTTTATTATGCTTCTCTAAAGAATGTCTAGGTGGAGATCAGTCATCTTCATGGGTGTTCAGTTCTCACCTGCCTTCAGATGCTGCTAGTGATAAACAGATCTAAGCATGTACAAATGAAGGGGATGGTAGCCTGGATTATGTTGATTATAGCTCTCTTAGTTCTTTGTAGGATCTTTTGGAACTTTCAAGGACCTTAAGGCCATCAGGGCTTCTGCAGAGGTGACTGCTGCTCAGAATATCCCGTTAAAGGATGCAGAAAGGCTGCATCTTTTATCTCAATATGTTGCACTTCTTTAAGTTTAGTGTGCCCATTAATAATGGTGGCATCCTGTGATCTTAGGTAGAGCCATTTATTATGGCTTGTATTCTGTTTCAGACTATGAATGTAACAGATCTTTGTAGGCTTTTCTGTTACTTCTGTGTTTAGCAGTTTTGCACTTGGTGCTTGTGACATTTGTTTGTGGAAAGCTATAAGCTGTTTTGCCCAGCCCGGGTCAACTTCTAAACAGTAGAAGTTGGACCTACTTATGAGGTAGGCTTGTTCTTCAACTGGTTTTCACTCAAGATTACAACATACCATGTTCTTTTGACGGATAACTGCAAGCATGATGTTTTCCTAGTTTATGGATAAATGTGTGCTTGTGCACATATGTCAAAGAAAACTTTGGTGTGCTTGGAGCACCTTGGCTCTGATCATCATGCACTGTCAGTAATTCTTACTACATTGGTCTCTGTCTTGTTGTTTGAAGAGTGTGTTCCCTTTATTCCAGCTGCTAGAGTAATACTTTTATTTACTGATGAAGACAGAAAAGAGATGGATTGATAACATCTGAGGCAGATGTACTTCTTTTCTTCTTCTACCAAATCTCTTTAATGGATAGCTTGTCTACTTTGAAAATAGGATATAGCTTCTTTTCCTCATTGAAGTGTCCACTATTCTGTAAGACAAAGTTTGCTGCAGTCAAGTAGCTTGTCAGAACCACTTAATATTCCATATTTTCTTTTTCCCTGTTTGACAATTACCTTTGGTTTTTTTATAATATATTAGTTAAAATCTCTGCAGATCAGAGAACTCTCAAATCACCTCTAAATACTGAGAAATTATTTTAAAATTTCCATTTACTCAAATGAAATTCGTGCAGCTGACTATTGTAAATATTTTACAAAGCTGTAATTTATGTAGCATTCAGATGAAACACCTCAATAT
Source organism: Muscicapa striata striata (assembly GCA_030060385.1). Taxonomy (NCBI): domain Eukaryota; kingdom Metazoa; phylum Chordata; class Aves; order Passeriformes; family Muscicapidae; genus Muscicapa; species Muscicapa striata. The sequence continues at coordinate 179,274 of JAREIS010000459.1, read as the reverse complement.
CTAAGTGCATGTGGTTGCTCAATAGGCTTGGATGATGTAAATTAATGGTAAAGGTATAAAATCAGTATGGTTTCTCAATTTGGGTTACCCTACTGGGTGTATCTATTTTCACCACGTTGAGTCTCTTGTTGGTAAATGTTTTGGGTAGTAGGTTGTGTCTCCTACCTCCCAGTGCAGGATCATATTATATAATATTTTTTTGGAATTCAGATTTCTTTTTCTTTAAACTCTGAGCATGTGGTTGGGGTAGATGTATTTAATAGAAGTTTTTTCCTGCACTTAGGAGTGAATGTCATCTTTCCAAGTCCTTGTTTGATTATGCATTTTTCAGTGTTTTTCTCAACTCTTAATAGTGGGAAAAATCCAAGAACTGATAGGGTCTTTTTTTATTAAGATAGTTTAACATGTAACCTGTTCTGTGTTTCTGCATCTAGAGAATTCAGGGCTTCATATTTATTCATACACAAGTGTTTTTGCCTACTGTAGAGGGTAATTCAAACTTCTCACATTTTGACAGTTGTCTGTACTGCATAAGGTAAAGCTGATCTTTAGCCCTCTGCATTATTTATAGCTTTAGTTGACAAGCTCAAAAGAGGAGACTCACACGACACCTTTCAAGGTTGCATTAGAATTTCCTGTGAATGGGATTAAGGAATCCAGTCATCTCTCTCAGTGAGTCTTGTTTGTACTGAAGTTTGAGCAGCTGCCTCAGCACTGACATGCAAATCTGTGCTTCAGGCCTTCAGAGGTGCACTTTTATCTCGCTGTGTATTTTACAAGGCATCATTCAGTAATGCTTGAGGAGTTGATTGGATCATCAGGATAACCAGAGAGAAGGGTGTTTCTGTGGCTTAGTCATCTTGTGTTGGCATTGACCCAGTTTGCTTTCAGACAGTGATGCAACTATGCCTCGCTTTCAGTTTCTTTTCAAGCAGCTAATGGCCAGGGCTTCCTGTGTGGAATTAGAGCACATGAGCCTTTTAGTAGCACATTGTTGGCATTGTATGCAGTGGTTTGATGTAGGTATTGACAGCACTCAGCTGTGGGTGACACCTTGTGACTGCTTTTGCAGAGCCAGTTGAGCTTTCAGGATATGTTAAGAAAGAGATCCACAAGCTCATCCAGATCAGTATGACTCCAGTTACAAGCTAGGATATGTAGGTTATTTGTCAAGTGTTTTGTGATAAATGATGTTAAAGGCATCTGAGAGGATGAAGCTGGATCAGCTTTGAAAGCTGTGTGGGTAAGAAAAACCCATGCAATTAGTGGTCAGTTTCATAGCTTCTTGGCAGTAGCATAGCTGTGAATATTAATAGATTGGGATTGGACATCAAGAAGAGATGCTGGATTTGAGACGTTTTTTCAAGGAGCGCTGTCTTGAAGGTGTTAAAGTGATTAGCTGTCTGCTCTGATAAAGGTTTAGTGTTTTGTCAGGGTTAGGATAGGTTATCTATCACCAACTTCCTTTGGAAAAGTCACAGATTTTCTTTAAATTGTGCTGATGTGTTTTTGAAACGGTTCTTTGGAAAGACCATCTGTGCTACTAACTAAACAGTATTCTTTAAAACTAAAAGTACCCATAATTATCATTTCTATCACATCTGTATTTTAAAATGATGATGTTTTGCATCTACTCCAACATAGCAACATGCATCTGATAGCTTACGGGTGCCACATATGACCCAAAAAATTCTTACTTGGCAACAGTTCAGTGTGTAAGGTAGAAAACTTCTTCCAGTCAGTTCTTCAGCTGTTGATAAAGCTTTTAGAAAAAGTTGATGTCTTGTTCACTGTGTATGTCTCAGTTTGGTCATCTGTTATTGACATCTCATACTCCACCAGGTTACTGACTAAACAATGGCTAGAGACTTTAGGGGGTGTTTGAGAAACATGTTACTGGTTGTGTTATTGTGTACAAGCTGAGGGAGATTTGGTTGTCTGTCTGAAGTTACAATATACCAGTTGATGTCTTGTATTCAAGAGTTAAGTTCATGTGACTGTAGGAGAATTTTGACCAAACTGTGTGCATGTGACCAATTTTTTTAAATTATCTCAGCAGAGGCTAAGTAGAATACATGGAGAACTTAAATAATTGTCTTCCTACATACTGAATCCCAAAAAATAACAGTGCAGGTTTTGGGAGACATAGAGAATGAGGTATTAATTAACATAATTAGATTAAAAGTGTATGTTCATATCTGTACATAAATTGGGAGAAATACTTCACAATAAATTCTGTAAAGTAAATGTGCATGTTCAGTGTTAAATGGAACTTCCTGCATTAATTTTTCAACTGTAGCTATGCTAAATTATAAGACATATGTAATATATACTCTAATCTTAGAGATTATTTCTTTGGTTCTGAACCTGCTGTCATGAAACATGGAGGAGATTATTTGCACTAATTTCTTCTTTTTTTACAGGTGGTCTCCCAGATAAGAAGTTTGAGGTAGATAAACGAGCTGTGAATCTCGGGGATTTTAATGACATGATGAGAAAGGATCGATCTGGGTTTCGTCCACCTAATTCCAAAGACATGGGAACCACAGACAGTGGGCCTTATTTTGAGAAGGTGAGAGAAATATCTTTAGATAAATTAATATCAACCTCTATGTTCAAGATCCGAGTTTTTATCATAGTTCTCTGCAGGTACTAAAAATTGAATAACCCTGAATGAGCTCAGTAGTAAAAGATGTGTGGTAGTTTTATTGGTAGAATGAATGTGTGTAAGAAACAGGTGGCAGGTGTGCATAGACAAACTAAATTGGGGAGAGTGAGGCTTTTTATTCTAGAATAGACTGGTTTTGATGTAGACAGAAACTCGTTTCTCTTTTCTTGGAAGGGTAAACTACCAGTAGCAATGAAATTCATTATAGGTTTCATCATGATGATTCTTTTGGCTACTAACTGCAGTCATCTACTGTAAAAAAAAAAACTGGTTGACATCTAAGTAAATATAAATAATCACAGTCTTCTGAATTTTTTTCTTATTTTCTGTCTGGCATTTATTGGAAACACCCTTTCTAAATTCCACAACCCCTTACACTGTATGTCCATGTACTGTAAGCTTCTGTATGACATCTGTTTCTCTGTGACATCTGTTGTATGTTATGGTAGTGTTTCTTTCATATTCTTGCCTATTTTAAACAGAAGCTTTCACTGTTATTATCAAATATTAATTGCTTCACATTATGAATTGGAGAGTGTCCAATAGATTCAGAATGCTCTAGGGCTGTTTTGGTTTTTTTTAGATGCAGTTTATCACATGTAAAATGAAAAACAAATTTGGTTTAAAAATTCTGAAGGCGTGTTAACTGTCTAGGAATTTTTTAACTCCTCCATTTTGATATCACAAGCCAAAAAGCAGTTTTGTCAACTCCCTCTGGTGGCATAATTAATAAATAGCATGAGCAAAGCTAATGTGTTTCCTAACAAATTATGCTGGTAGGTGTGTGCTAACCTTAGGAATTCATTCAAGATTTGTTTACTTCTATAGTGGTAATAACCACTGTCAGAAACCAATTTCATGAAAGTTCAAAATGTATTTTTAAAAAGAAAACTTTAAGATTATCTCCTTGGACCAAAATCTTATTTGTTAAGTGATCGTTTGAATCAGAAGTTTTGTCCTTGTAACTGCTATTACAAATTAACTTTGCTTCTTCCTAGTCACTCACCGTCCCTCTTTCTCTCCTCTTGCATTCTGTTGCTTCACTAACCAACTCCTGCTGTTGGCTAACTGCTGCTTCAGCTGACTTTGCCTTTCTCCAATCAAGATGGGTGCCTTGGGGATGAGGCTCCCTGCTCTCCCTTCTCCCCTTCTCCCAGCTACAAGCTGTCTCCCTCTGGTTCCACACTATCCAACGTCGGCCTTGGGGCAATCGGCTCAGGGCTCAGTCCCCAAAACTTCGCTGCTAGACAAGTAAGCAGGCCACCTTATAAGATGCATTGTTATAAGGCTGCAACCTGGGCTTAATCCTGGTTAGTTGGTTGCTTGCATTTGTTCTTCTGCTGAATAGATTAAAATTGTTAATGGAAATCTCAGCTGTTTCAGGCCATTGAGAATGAGTCCAGTATGGTTCCTAGCATCAGAACATACTGTCCGGTTTTGTTGGCCTCTTCCTAAATCACAGTGCAGCAGCAGGTAGATGTACTTTTCAGAAGTCGTGAAGTTAGTGGTATCCTTTATTTTAATTGCTGGCTTAAAACCCAGTTTGAGGCTGTTGATTTGCCTCATCAAACCCAACACTGAATTTTTTCAGACTCCACTCAAAGACCTTGTATGTAGAAATGTGCCTGTAGAAAGTTGCAGTGATTCAGCATTGTGCCTGTTCCCTTCTCCCTTCCTCCCATCCTCAAATCAATCAAGGATTGATTTAGTAGCCTTTAAAAATTCTTGAAGTAGCAGTATTTTTGTGTACAGGGAAATGGTGGGGAAGGAGTTAAGTGATTAACTGCAGTTTGGAAGAATTTCTGGCTATTATGTTTTGCATTATGCTAGAAGAAAATATTTTAGGAATACTAGGAAATGAAAGAATAGTACCTAATTATTGCAACTGGTCTAGCTTATGTAGTCATATGCCTAACATGATGGTGTTTCTTTGTGTTGTCTTTCTGTTTCTATGTGACACAGTGTTGAACATCAGATTAAGTCCAAAATTTGCAGGCATGTTGTTGATCTCAGTATGCAGAACTCTGTAGAGTTATAGAGAAGGCTGAAAGTGTAACTGTAGCGTCAAGGCCTCTCAAAAATGTTAATGTATGGTTGACTCCAGCCAGCTGTTTCCAGAATAAAACCTCTTGTCTTTTGGCGGGGTGTTTTGTGTCTTCCTGCATGCTTAGGAGTTGCTTCTGAAAAACAAGATAATTTAAGTGGAGGGGGATGCAGGTGAATGAGGCAGTGCAGTGTGGAAGCAGGAGGAGTGACTTGTGTTTGAGCAAAAGGATAGCAGAGGATGCACAGTATTAATGGTAGGAGTATTATGCACAGTATTCTAATAGGGTTTATGAAATCCTGGTGTATAAAGGAAGGAAAGGTTTTAGTGAAGGTCTGCACAATCTCTAGTTGGAAGAATGATGGACTTAATGGGGTGCAGCAATGCTGGCATGGACAGGCAGAATGGGGAATGGACGCTGAGGAGTGCAAAATACACTCTTTAGAACCCCAGGTATCTGCAGGTCGCAGACATCCTGATAGCAGAGATGGGAAATTCTGAGGGTCTTGGGACTGAAACAAAAGTCATGGCACATAAGGATGCTTTGGAGTATGAACTTCAGCTTTTAGAAGCAAGAGAGTGTAGCTGTCTTAATGTAGGAAGCTGTTGGTAACATTTCTTGTTGCTTTTTTTGAAAAATGGTAAAAAAAAAAAGAGTCTGCTCAAGAGGCTGAAATCATGAAACAAAATTACAAATTTTCTTTGGTCTTTTTCGTGCATTAGGGTTTATTACAGAAGTTGCTTATATATCAGTAAATATTTCTCATTAAAAATCTCTAACACTAAGTATTCTTGTGTTAAAAAAATAAATCACTGAAAGGAAAAAAAAAAAAAACTCAATTCTTACTCTCATTTGAAAATTTTATTCAAATTTAGTGGGAGAAGAGGGGAATGAAAATATCCAAATCCAGAATGTTTTAAGTTTTCATGGTGAAGGAAAATTTTAAATACTGTTTTAGAATATCAGTTAATGAATGGCCTACAGAGGAAATAATACCCTTGTGAGTGATATCTCAGCAACCTACTCAGGAAAAGTACCTGTCTTCTCTGAAAGGGGGGACCAGAACTCTTGTTGACACGGTCTTGCCATACTTTTAAGCCAATGGAATGGAGTTTTTAATTTGTTGTTTGTACTCAGTTTCCGTTTCCCAATACATAAAATGCAAAATATTAAAACGTTAGATTTGTCATGTTTTGAAGTTGATAAGCATGACAGTTCAGTGTTAGAGGAGAAACTACCTGCGTCTCAAAAATGTAGTACAGTGGTTTTAACCCAGGTAAAATATTACTGATTTTAGCCAAATGTCTGTAATTTTAAGGGAACTCTGCTTAAGTCAGTAACTTGGCTCGTTGTAACTGATCTATAGTTACTAGCATAGAAATCCATTATCCTGCAAGATTCATCTTCTCACTGCTGCTTTAATTTTATAGGGTGGCAATCATGGTTTGTTTGGAAACAGCACAGCACAATCGAGGGGCATGCACACACCAGTGCAGCCACTAAATCCTTCCCCCAATATCCGGGCGCAAGTGCCTCCCCAATTCCTTTCTCCCCAGGTAAGGAATTTATAGCAACTGATTACTTGTAAAAGTAGACCTACAGCCTTCAGAGCTCATCATTGAGGTTATTTATACACCCATCTTAATCTCAAGTTGATGTTAAGAAATGGGAAATTTAAATAAGGTAAAACTATTAAAATTCATAGTTAAAGTACTTCAAACCCAGTACAGAAACATTAGTATTCTATCTTATTCCAAGGCAGTTGATGGTAAATGCTCGCTACCAGTATTTTTAAACCTCAAAAGTCGATTTGGGAATCCTATGTCTTATGTAGGCTTTTGCAAAGTATTTTTAAAAGAACAAATAAACGTGAAAGCTTAAAGTGTTTCTGAAGTGTGATGGGTTGCTTAATTTTTTAAAGTCTTGTCCTGTGCTTCCTGTCCCCCCCAAAAGAGAGGTTTTGATGAGGGGACTACGTGTTGCATTTACATTGCAGAGCTTAATCTTAAGACCTCAGGGTCTCCAAATGTACAAGTTTTCCTTTTGCTTTGGCCTTGGTGAACAATTTTTGAGATTCTCTTGAATTGTATTTGTGTAATTCTCCAATAATGCAGGGAGAAATGGGGGGATTCTTCTCCACCTACTCCTGTCTTTTACTATACCTTATTCAATGTACAAAGAGATTAACTCTTCCTGTGAGGCACTGTTTCTTTGCTCCAGTGACTGCCTGAATGCCTTTCTTTCCCCTTGTCAAGCAGTACGTTTTTAATGTGATAGTGCAGTACTGTGATTACTGGTTAGCTGCATACGTATCAGCATTTGAATTTAGTGCAGTCTCTAGCACCTGATTGGTTGGGGGAGGAACCTTTGTGTGTGTGTCTGCATCTGCACATGTAGTACTGTATACTGTCAATCAAGTGAGGTATTCACTCTGCCCAAGTTACAGATTGTGCATGTTTAAATGTGATGTGTTAATAAATCTGTAATGTCTTTCCAAGAACACCATTGAAGATTGGTGTTATGCTTGTTTCTTCATGGAAATACTTGTACTTCATCTTTTCCTCATAGCAGTGTGTTCAGGATATGTAACTGGTTTCCATACAGGTTTCGGCCTCCATGCTCAAACAGTTTCCCAACAGTGGCTTGAATCCTGGTCTTTTCAATATGGGCCCCCAGCTTTCTCCACAACAGATTGCCATGCTGAGCCAGCTTCCACAGATTCCCCAGTTTCAATTAGTAAGTAGCTAGTAATCTTGTGAGACAAGATGGTTTGCAGATTGTCTGCTGAAAGAGTTTTCTCTTTATGCTTATTCTAATTCTGTTTTGTTCTACTGATGTTATTTTGTACAAGTATTCTCCCTTTGCTCTATAGGGAAGGCTAGAAGGCAGCAGATAAACCAAATAGTCCCATATTATTATTGTGGATTACAGTGGGTTAGTAATGACTCTGAGCTATGTTTTTTATACAGAAAGCAGTTGTTTGATTTTAATGAAGTTTTCTTCAGATTTGCTGTCATAGTGATAGTAATAAAGCAGGTACAAGTAATTCTGTTGCACAGTGTTAAATTAGAAACATCTAACATTTAAGTTAAGGATGTGGTATTCTTCTAATGCATTCATTTTATTTGAGTGAGTGGAATGAGAAACAGTTTACCTAGGTTCTTAGCAAAGCGTTTGCTAGTGAATTGCTCCTGGCAATTATATTTCACTTGATGAACTCTGTATTTTCACTCTTCCCACCCCTACTTATCCTGTAGGCTTGTCAGCTCCTCCTTCAGCAGCAGCAGCAGCAACAGCTGTTACAGAGCCAGAGAAAGTTATCTCAAGCTGTGCGACAACAGCAGGAGCAACAGGTGTGTGGCACTGTTTCTGTCAGTCATATGAAGTGTGCTGGGGAAATGCAGTCTGCAGTAGAGATGGTGCTCTCTTCACATTGCACTTTATGGAGAGCAGGGTCTTCTGGATCTCTTCTAATCCACTATTTGTTTACTGGAACACAATAGAGTATACCATAGATGAAGCATGGTATACTTTTCTTTCATTTGCAGATTGCTCGTATGGTGAGTGCCCTCCAGCAGCAGCAGCAGAGGCAGCCTGGCATGAAGCATTCGCCGTCCCACCCTGTTGGGCCTAAGCCACATTTAGACAGCATGGTACCCAATCCTTTGAATGTGGGTCTCTCAGATTTACAGACCAAAGGGCAGATACCTGGATACGGTTCAGGTGGTAAGTGCTCTGTGGAAGGAGGTTTGGTGCATTGCCTGTAGCTTCCCTGTTGTTAATATGGTAATTGTGTTTTAGTCACTTATGTCTGGGTCCAGAAATGAGTAATTTATGTATAAGCATTAGAGTGAAGGTTATGGCAAGTGTCAACTTTGAATCAAATTACATTACTTTTCATTACATTAGAAGAAGGCAAATCTAAGAATAAAGCATATCATGACATACTGACCTAACATACTTATTTAGAAGATGCCCCTTGAACATACCCTTTGCTGTTGTTGATTTTTTTCCCCCACCCTTTTCTTACAGTTACAATGCTTTAAAAAAACCTAGAAGATGACAATGGAGTTTTGTTTGTTTGTTTCACAGGCTTTGGCTCAAGTGGCATGGATTATGGCATGGTGGGAGGGAAAGAGGCTGGAACAGAATCCCGCTTTAAGCAGTGGACTATGATGGAAGGGCTGCCCTCTGTGGCTTCACAAGATGCCAATATGCACAAAAATGGTGAGAAGGGGGATTTTTGGAATGCCAAAATTGATCTCATGATCTTGTAGGATCATCTTGCCTGAGGTGAAATATTTCAAATGAAACTGTCTTGCCTTGCCAGTATGCATCTTAAATATCTTATGTGTTAATATATCATACTCCTGAAGACCTCAACCTTTCCTGAGTGTGAATGTGTGTTTTTAATGCTGCAGGTGCAATAGTGCCCCCTGGAAAGGCTCGTGGAGGATCGCCCTACAACCAGTTTGACATAATCCAGGGCGACCCACTCAGCAGCCATGCAGGCCCTGCTGGTGATAGTTGGTTACCTGCCAAATCTCCACCAACAAACAAGATTGGAAGTAAATCCAGCAATGCCAGCTGGCCTCCAGGTATTACATAAGGGCAAGGGTCATGTCCTCGCTTTAGGATAGATGTGCTGAACCTTTCCTTATCATACTTACTTAAATACCCATTGCAAAGAAAATATTTGCAGGGCTTGGCCTATCTTGGTTTTGAAATTTCTTCGGCATTAAAGTAGAACATAAATGTTGAATTTGCAGTAAAAAGTGCTGGGCTAAGTATGAACTAACTGCTGGATTGCCTGAGTAGTGTTTGGTTTTTGTTAGGCGAACTCCTATCTTCTGTGGTTTTGTGACTTTGCATTTACAGAAGTTTTCATAAAAACACTTGTTTGTAGAATACAGAGCACCATCTGCCTTCTTTTGTACTGATTCCTAATTTGTGCTGTATTAGGCTGACACAGTGTAAAAATTATTGATAGTGTGAAATCAGAAAAAGATAGGAAGTAGGGTGTTTTTGTGATGATGGGAGCCACACTGTTGTGGTTCACCTTTGTTCCTGTCACATAAAAGGTAGAAGAGTGTTGCAATGTTGTGGCAAGAAATCTCTTGCTTTTGGGATGACAGGCTGGTGCACATTTTTTAAGTTTTCTAGTTTCACTGGCAGAATTTTATGTTTCTGCTAGAAAACTCTCTAGGAAAAGTACATACGTATTTGAATGCACACATAATTTTCTATATAAAACATTCATTTAAACAGTGGTGTCCTTGAAGTTGCACCGATTAATCACCGATGCTCTTCAGCAAATAGTGGGTGTTTTGGTTTTTCTCTTGTCTGGAAGACAGTTGCATTCCAGGAAAACATTACTAACTGCAAACCCTCTGCTGTGTATTCCATAAGCACAAAAAAGTAAAACTCCAGGTGCATCTCTTGGGTAAAGCACAGTAGCACAGACCTTGCATAAGAAAGCCTAGGAATCTATGTGACAGATACAACTGCAGGAAACCTAGAAAATGTAGTTGAAGATTTTTGAGGGAAGCCCTCAGTGTCTAACTCCAGCAAGAAAACATCTTCTGATGAGCTAACAGAGCTAAAGAATCAGTTACCTCAAAAACATCTGCACATCCGCAAATTTTCATACTGCTCACTGCATTCTGTACAGGTGTATTTGTGTTACGTTTCTGTCAACCTGGTTGTTAAGTATGGAGCTTTTTGGAGTGGAGTTGCTGTTCATAATGCCAGAAACTCCCAAAATATAATCTTTTACCAGATCTCACTCACAGACTCGTCGTTGCTGAACGTGTTTCCTCAGTCACCATTCCCCTGTATTACATTGTGAAACACAGTACTGTTAGGACTATTACAAGACACACATGGGAATCAGCTCTGCCATGTTTCCAAGTTTTGGAGCAGCCGCTGGCTTTGGCAAGGTTCCTGGTGCCAAAACTATTACGGAAGTGAGAAGCTGGATAGCTACTCTTTGCCCCTTGTTGATATCTTAGAGCTTCCCTAATGATATCTGTAGTCCTTTTGTCAGTGATAAGTAAAATTTTTTTGTTGCTGACTACCTCACCACTGTGAGAGGATAAGGGAAGTTCACAAATTCTGAACATAAAATTTCACTGAGATCTCAGTGCTATCCCTCATGTCTTGTGCGAGTAGCCCAAGACTATGATTGCAGCCCTCGTGTAACAAATCCTGGGTTTTGGCAGGTGACATTTACTCAGTTATTGCTGTATTGCTGTTCCACCCTTACAAGATCCATAGGCTGCTAGGACAATAGCTATCAGTCACTTGAGCTGTCTCATAGTCTAACTTAAGGACTTCATTGACAAGGAAAACTGAAATCAAGATCTGTCTTGCCAACACAGCACCCCTGATGAAGAATGAAGACCTAAAATGGCTTTACACCATAGGTCCTTCTGTACAAGCTTGTATATGAGATCCACTGTCAGTTCCTGGCGTGGAGATAGAATTCTTCCTCCTGGTGTTGGGGAAAAAGTTAACATTTTGTCAACAAAAATGAGTTTACAAGAGAAAACTTCTTGACATGGGTGCATTTTTCCTTTAAATGAAAACACTCAGCATTCACCCTGACTCCACCTTTCACATTTTCCTCCTAAATGCCATCTGCTGCAGAAATTCTGCCATTCAGGAGAGCAGTATTGTTCAGCACAAAGATAAATGAAGTGGTGCCCAATCAAACTGATATCACAGCTGGAGGTGAGAGCAAGTTTTGCTGCATTGGTGAGAGCTATGTAATTTGGTTATGTTGCACAGACTTGCATACTTAGGTAATACTTAGACTGTAATTTTCCCATTCAAGATCATACTTCAAGCAAACTGGCCTGGATGTGTCTGTCATGGTTCTCACAATAATCTTACGTTTGAACTTTTTGAGAGGACTTTTCAAATGTCAGTAGAGAAATGCATTTCATGTCTTCTTTATTGCCTAGAAATAAAAGAGCATGTCTGTATACAAGAGTTGGTGAATGTGCATGAAAATAACTATCAGCCTCAAAGGAGAGTTTGGAAATTTGTCAGTGTGCTGAAGTTCAAGGAAATGCTTTTCCAGACCAGTGTTACATTGATGAGGGAATGTGTTTGTAGACAGTAATACCCCGATCCTTGGAGCCTTGTTTGTAAACTCATTTATCTTTTTATTAGAGCCTTCTGTTCACTTAATTTTCAGTCTCACCAATTCTCAGAACCTTTGAAGATGGAAGATTTGGGCTTCCTTTTTTTTTTTTTTTTTTTTTTTTTAATCTCCAAGCGAGTTCTAATTTCCAGGTGTTCATAGATTCTTTGTCTCAGAACAGAGAAGATATTTTGAGTAGACTCAAGAGCTGTATTGCTTCTTCCTTAACAAATGGGAAGCCCTGCTTGTCAGGGGATGGCATTATTTTGGTAGTAGCTGAGCAGAGTCCTTCCATGATGCAGTGCTGATTACTCAGTGTTAAAGTGTTGATACCTGGATTACTTTGGTGAGTTACTGAAGGAAAGGTAACTGATATTTATAAAATCGTGAAGGCGGTGAACAAGAAAAATGCAGAATTGTAATTCCGTGACTCCTGCAGTGCTAGAACCATGGTGCAAATGCTAGAATTAAAAGGATATAAATTTTTAATAGATATGAGCTTTTTTTCTATCAGGAGTGGTGAGCTTTTGTGTTGTGTTGATTGCACAGCTTCTTGAGACAGATGGTACTAGCCAGTTGAAGCAGTGATTGGATAAAATTATGGAAAAACAGTTTCACAAGCTGGTGCCAGCAGGTAGTGGGTATCTCTGCCATCTAAGTTAGGACAGCTGTGGATACTGGGGGAGTGTGAAGCCAGTAGTCCACAGATAGTGGCCAGGTTTGTGTTCTGTCCTTTAATGGTCTTTCTCCTACTGCTGTTGGCAAAATGCTGGACTAGATGGACCATAGTTCTGACCCCATGGGGCTTTTCTTTTGTCTTCTCTCAGATTCTCCTGTGCATTATCATAGTCTTATACTAATACTGCCCTTGCTGTACCAATCGTTTGAACCAGTAGTATCATATTCTGCATTTGTCTGTGAAAGTCATAGTCTTGACTATAATTCTTCATTACAAAGTTCACTGAAATGAACCCTTCCCTGTCAGATTCATCCTACATTGCTTCACTCTACAGAGTGCATCTGGAATCCCCCTTTTAATAATGGATCTTTAATTACACTCAAATATTCTATTATGAATTATTTCACAAATTCAGCTTGGGAGTTTTGTATCCTGGACTTGTATCTGCAGGGGATGAATCTGCCACCTTTGCACTCCTCACACAAACAGTCACATAGTATATGAAGCTTCTTTACTTGTTTTTGTATTTGTCAGTTTTACTTTTGCACCACTGCTTCCAGAACTGACCACAGCACTTTATTCATTGAAGGAACCAAGTTACTGATCTTTCTTACAGTAACTGGAGTCTTTGTATGTTCATACTTAATACATTTCATCCTCTTGATGAATATGCCTGGAGCTATAGTTGAAACTAAAGCATGATAAGTATATCCCATCCCATTGTGAAGCATGAAGAATGTCAATGAGTATATACATTACTTATACCAGAAGGCATCTCACCTCATACTGATAGGTAATATATAAAGTGTGTGTGTATATACAGTGTGATGTGTCAAATGTGTTTCCAAACTCCTAAGGTAGGTAGCCTTTCCTTGAGAAAGGCTTCTGCACACACACGAAGTATGTGTACAGAGTCTAACTTACATATCTTGTATGGAATTCATTAAAACTGTTGAAACCTCATCTGAATGTAGCAAAGCAGAAGCACTTAAAAGAATACTACATGCCCTTGTACCACATTTTTTGTAGTGTAGACTTATATTCATATGACACTAGAGCTAGTGCTGTGGGAGGACCTGTGAAGTAGGTTACAATTCTAACAGGTAGTCTCCTTTTTGCCCCAGAGGAACAGTGTAGAAAGCAATTGTTTACCCTCCTGAAATACCTTCAGCAATTACTTGTAGTAAATAACATTTCCCTGATTGCATCTAATTCCTTTTTCTCTCCTGTCCCAGAGTTCCAACCAGGAGTGCCATGGAAAGGTATACAAAACATTGACCCTGAATCTGATCCCTACGTGACCCCTGGAAGTGTGCTGGGGGGGACAGCCACATCTCCCATTGTAGATACTGACCACCAACTTTTGCGGGACAACACCACAGGTAAAACAGTGAACATCTGGTCTGTGATTATCAAAGTTGCTCTGACACTTGGGATTGTTGTGATATTGTGGTGGAAGCAGATAGTCTGTAGTGTTTGCCTGAGAAGGAAGGTGCATGCCTTTGCACTGTGGCTGGGAGCATCTGAAAGCTTGGCATATGTACAGTCATGGCTCTCTTGAGGTTTAATGCTGTTACAGAAACTCTGTGAACTTGGTTTCCTCTTTCTCTCTCCTGTTCTCTTTGATAGGGTCTAATTCTTCCCTCAACACCTCGCTGCCTTCACCTGGTGCCTGGCCCTACAGTGCCTCTGACAATTCCTTCACCAACGTTCATAGCACTTCAGGTATGCGGGCTTTGAAACTTACCCAGACAAAGCTTTTTTCATTTAGCACTAGTTCATTGTTGTTCCACTTGGAGTATTTAGTCCATAGTGTGTAACAGTGACTTGGGAAGACAAACACTATAACTCTGCACATGGCCCCCGCTTCCTCTTTCCCCCACCCTTTATATGCTGAGCATGACTCTGTATAGTAAGGAATATCCCTTTGCACAGCTGGGGTCAGCTGTCCTGGCTGTGTTTTCTCCCAACTACTTGTGTACCTTCATCCCTCCTTCTCGTGAGTGGATGTGAGAAACAGAGAAGGTCTTGATGCTGTGTAAGCACTGCTTGGCAGTATAACTGAATCATCTGTATTATCCATGCTCTTCATAGCAGAAATCCTAAACACAGCCCAATATGAAGAAAATTTACTCTACCCCAGCCAAAATGAGCATATTATGCAAGTTCAAGAATAGAGTAGTAGGAAGCAGCAGATGCAAATGGAAAGATAAAACAGTACACATACAATCTGTTGATATGTCAGAATTTTTAAAATATGACCTGCTTGTGTATGTATTAGTAAAGTGATTTTATTTATTTTAATTTTAGGCCATGGGAGTGCTGTGAAGGGATTGTTTTTGCCTTGCCTTTTATAGCACTTATCATTCCCTGAAATCTGGACAATGAGGATATTTGGTCCTCTGGCTTTTAATGGTTGGCCTATAAATATAAACTTAAGTATATGTCTCAGATCCTTCATAAGAAGCTTTCTGGTAAAAAACTGTTTGTGCACACACTTCACAGTGGAAGTGCTGGAAATACTTGCTCCAGATTACCCATTTGGACTTTTAAGTTTCTTGCAAATGTCACAGTTTTTTCTTGGAGACGTCATTGTCTTGACAATTACTTTTTTTTTATAAATAGAGGTGATGAGCAGAGCTGAGAGCTACATCTGGCCTGAACTTTAGGTTTTTTCATTGTACTGAATAAAAGCTGTGTTCAGGCATTACCTCAGCATCTTCAGAGGTGTTGAAAATACTCTTTTAGTCCTTAAGAAAAATTGAGTTACTGCTGCCGATTTGTGAGCTAGCTTTGGTTTGAAGCAGTGTGTGCAGCATTCTAGTGACATAGAAGGTTCCTCTGTTATAGCCTGAGGAAATGAATGGCATGTAGCAACTTCTTGCCTTTGCTTAATTTTTGTCTAGCACATAAGAAAGACCAAAGAGATAAAAAAAATTGAAGCCAAATATTATAGTCAAATTGAGGAAATTAGACCACTGCTACATACCAGTTCTTTTTTGTCTGCTAGACAAAAGTGTTTTACAGTCAGGGAGCCAATTATCTGAAATGGGAATTTAGAATTCACCTATCTGTAAAGAAGTCTAGTGAATGCAGGTTTTTAAGCACTTCCACACACTTTCAAAGGTTAGTGCTTGAAACCTGCTTGCTACTGACCGTTTCTGCATCATGGAAGTCTAGAGATCCAGCTGTCAATTGAGGCATACTTACACATGCTGAAAGCTTTATGGTCTTGGTTTCCAGATGTGTTATTTTATGGTGCCCTGGCATATCATAAGTCTGTGTTTTTTCACTTTATTTCAAATTACGTTCACCACTGTCTGCTGGTGACTAAAGTTAAATGCACATATTTGCACACACATACGTGAGAGTTATGATTAAGGTATAATGTCTGACACAGCCTTTTCCCCCTAGATTGCCGCTGCTGGTTCTCAGTGCAGAACAATGAGGAATTTTCAAGGAATTTTGGCTTTTTAAATGGCCCTTGGTGTCAGAAGTTGTGGGAGAATTTGCAGTCTGCCTTTTTTTTAAAGGTGGTTTAGGCAGAGCTCACAAATATTTATGACCAATAGTGGTGTTTTGAGGAGCACTTTTATTTTTCTTCTATTGCATTTCTTTATAAAGAGTTTTTGAAATGTGTTAAAGATATCCACTATGGGCTTTCTAATAGGCCCCTGCCTATTCGTAATACTTTCTAGCAAAGAAATGCACTATCAAGTTTGTTTAAACATCCAGTTGTCATGCAGATAAGCAACCTTCTTTATGTGGTACTGCTGTGACAACATTGTGTGGGGTTTGTGATTCACAATAAAGTTTTCATCGTGTAGGAAGGATATCTTTAGGAGGCAACATTAGTTTAGTAGACCAAGAATGGTAAATACTCCTTTCAGTTCTCTGGAGTTTTTTTTTTACTTGAAGAAGGTTCAGCTTCATTAAAGGTCAGTAGTGCCCAAACTTCTAAGAAATTACCGGGTTCTCAGATGAAACGCTGTGTGTACATAAAAGTTGCTGTTCATCTAATTAATGATGTAACATGCTGTAATCAGCTACATTATCATAAATGATCTAGGTACACTACTTTTTTTTGTCAGCATCTATAAAATAAGCAAAGATTTACTTCCATGTAGTATGGGGGCGTTTTGGTATGATAAATTAATGATTGTATGGTTCTGTGTTTTGTGCTTGTCTCTGATATAAATGCAGTCAAAAGACTTACTGTGATAGAACAGATACTTAATCTCAAAAGTTTCTCTAATACATAAAATTTCTTTAATCTTCTAGCAAAATTCAGTGATTACAAATCAACATGGTCCCCAGATCCCATAGGACACAATCCCACTCATCTCTCCAACAAGATGTGGAAAAACCATATTTCCTCAAGGAACACTACAGGGCTGCCCCGCCCACCTCCTGGCCTGACCAACCCCAAACCATCATCTCCATGGAACAGCACAGCACCCCGATCGGTCAGGGGCTGGGGGGCACAGGACTCAAGGCTTGGCTCTGGTGAGAACTGGTAGCACACTGCTCAGACCTGAGCACTGTATGTTTGACAGCACCAGTGGTTTGGAGGAAAGAAAGTTGCAGTTGTCTGGTAATAGGAAAAAAGAGAGTTCCTTCTTGAAATGGAAATTTGCTCTCAGTAGTTTGGGTGGGTGGAGTGTGGAATCGCAGGTTCTGCTGCAGGGAACGAGTGAAGAAGGGCTGAGAGCTGCCAGAGGAGAATACCTGCTACATAGCCGTTTTAAGACTACTACATGCTTGCTGTGTGTGGGGAAACTCCTCAAAGATAAACTCTAGTAAAATGAACCTTGATGTGAACTGTGAGGAAAGGTGGAGTTTTGTTTTCAGGACTTTCATGTTTTAACGGGGCTGGTAGTGTTGGTTTTTTTTTTCGTGGAAAATCTAACTGTAAAGAAAGATGGTTTTTCTTTGCATCAAATCTGTCTTGATTGCTCTGTCTTATAATTTGCAGCATCTACTTGGAGTGATGGTGGCTCAGTTCGTCCTAGCTACTGGCTGGTTCTTCACAATCTCACTCCACAGGTATTTTCTGTGGTTGTTTCTGGGAACTTGATTGTTTTAGCAAGGATTTGTGAATTCTTGAGTTGTTTCTTTTTTAGTAAAATCTGACAAATCAGATTTGCCAGCTTACGTAATGTATTTCTACTAAACTGAGCTGCAGTCTGACTGGTTTTTCTACTGTAATCTCATCAACTAATTTTAAGATGTTCAGGTTTTGCTATGTGACTGTTAAAACATTTATTTACTTAAGAGTTATCAAAATAATTGAACAGAAAGGTTTTTCTTAGAAATGAGGGTCAATTTCATGACTGCAATGTGGAATGGTTTATAGCTGTTCTTTGGGATGTTGTCAGTAAGAAATTTGATGTTACTGCCAGTTTTATTTCAATGTTTCCATAGTGAAACCACAGAATTTTTCCAGGACTCCTGCCAAAACCAGTCTAGTTAGGTTATTTCTGCAAGTATTCTCAAAGCTTGCTGCCATTCAGAACTAATTCCATGGAGATCCTGGTTTCAGCATTCGCAATTAGTCCTGTATTCAAGGGCTAGGAAAAGCCTATATGATTATCAGCAGCACTCTGAGGTCTAGACTGAGAGTCCGCTGTTCAACAGGATTATTTACTGTGCTTCTACAATCTACAGAAAAAGGTTGATGTGAAAGGAAAAGCTGAGATCTCCATCAAATCACCCGAAAAGGCAAGCCATGCTCCCTTTTAGAAAAGACTGTTTGCCTTGATGTAAAGGAAGAAGTGTGTGAGGAGAAAACACAGTTCTAAGTCTGGCTTGTGTAAAATACTTTAATGCTGCTTTAGGAATTATTTAATGGAAGAAGAATATATTTTGGAGGCATTTAAGTTAGTAGGAAAGAGAAACAACGTAATTGTCTCATTATGGATTCTGTCTTTATTGTGGATCAGTACACTAGAGAAGTGCAGAGGTTCAGATGGATTCATAGGCTCACAGAATGGTTAGACTTGGAAGGAACAATATGTTCATTTCAAGGTTCTCTGTTTTAACTTTGACCATATTTGTACCACCACACAACTTCCTTTTCCTTCATTTGAAGCTGTATTATAAAATAGGGGGGAAAGAAGGAAGAGGGTTGCACTTCCTTAAGTATTTGCACATACAGATCCCATTCATATGTCCATGTTCCTGTGGCATACCAGGAATGGAATCTGTCTGTACAGAACATCTGTGAGAACAGCTGTTACTGGAGGTAAGTAACAAGCTGTTACTGCTGCAGAAGGAATGTAGACAATAACTGCTGTGAAAACATCAGTTCAGACAGAATGGACATTGGTGGGTTTGGCAACAAAATCATTGACTCTTTCTGTCACTGTTTCATAAACCACAAAGACAAAGAAGCATTAAAATAATTTCCAAAATTTCATTGTAGAGATATTTCCAGTTTTGCAGAAAAACCTTTTAAGTAGTAGTTTATCTAAACTTTACTGAAATCAGAGAGCTGAAGACTAAGACGTTCTGGTTCCTTTGGTACAAATTGTGATGACTGAAGATGGTGAGAAGCACAAGTTGTATATAATTACTGGAAAAACTATCAGTGTAAGGATAGTGACAGTGTAAGAAACTCAGTGAAAGAGGAAGAACTGTACTCAAACTGAAAGTGAACAGGAAAGATAATTTAGATTATTCCATACTAAAGCAAACTCCATGTAACTGTGAGAAGTTAAGGCATGCCAGTTCCTGTTTGAAAATCAATTTCTGTTACATTTGCTTACTTCCCACTTCTTTCATCTGTTTTTCTTTCTGAGAGCAGAATATCTTTCAATTACTGTGACAAAGTCAGGATTGAAGTATGTTAAGAGAATTAAAAGCAACTGTTTCATCCTGACTGTTCTTCCTCAGATTGATGGGTCAACCTTGAGGACGATCTGCATGCAGCATGGTCCACTGCTGACATTCCATCTGAACCTGACCCAGGGCACCGCCCTCATCCGATATAACACCAAACAGGAGGCGGCCAAGGCCCAGACTGCACTGCACATGTAAGCAAGATTTTGAAACAAAAATCTTTGGGGGTGTAGGATTGATGGTGTAAGCCCCTAAGCTCAGTGAAAACTTTTGAGTTATACTAATATCCTGAATTCCAAAGGCTTTTAACCTGTTCTTCATCTGTTTTGTTTGAAAGGTGGCATATGTGCACTTACTTACATGGTATAGACACTTCTATTCCTCTTGGTGTTAATGTTCAGGACCTTAGTTCAAATTTATAAAGATTTTTTTTCAGGCATAAATGAATGTTGGGGCAAGGGGGTTGGGGTGTTTTTGTTTTTTCCCCATATAAAATGGAAGTTCTTGTGTTTTGAGTGAGTTTCACTGTCAAAAACAGCTGATGTTTTCCGTGTTCACTCCATTATAGCAATGTAGTTGATACCTCCTTTGGTTTGAGCACCTATTAGTGTTGTTCCTGGGCTTTCTGAATCCCTTGCCCTTACCTTTTGACCCTAACTATTTTTTTCTTATATGTACCTTGCCCTGTAGGTGTGTGTTGGGAAACACTACCATCCTGGCTGAGTTTGCCACAGACGAAGAGGTTAGTCGCTTTTTGGCACAAGCTCAGCCCCCTACACCTGCAGCAACCCCGAGTGCACCCACAGCGGGCTGGCAATCCCTGGAGACAGGACAGAACCAGACAGATCCAGTTGGACCTGCTTTGAATCTCTTTGGTGGGTCAACAGGGCTTGGGCAGTGGAGCAGTGGTGGCGGCGGCAGCAGCAGTGGGGGTGATCTCACTGGCGCTTCATTGTGGGGGCCCCCAAACTATTCTTCAAGCTTGTGGGGGGTCCCAAGCGTAGAGGATCCACACAGAATGGGCAGCCCTGCTCCCTTACTACCTGGAGACCTTCTGGGAGGAGGGTCGGATTCAATCTGAACTTAGAACTTTCAACTCTGACCTCGTGACCTTTTTTGGAACAGCAGCAGCACTAACTTGACCTTTTTCGTTTTTTTCAACTTGCAATAAATACATTTATAAAAGGAAAAAAGGAAATGGAGAAAGAAAAAAAGGTGGGTCATTGACAGACTGTCTGAGCACATAGTTGCCTCCCTTATATAACTTCAGTTTTTTCGTTTGGAATATGAATCCAAAAAGAGAACATATCACTCTTGAAATACTTGAATCGTGAACGCCAACTTAGAAAGACAATGTGAAGCAAGTACACATACCATTTAAATTTAAACAGAAAAAATTAAAAAAATTAGTTTCTAGTTTTTCACTTTTTCATGTTATACGGAAGTTGTTGCTAAGAAACATATATACTGAAAAAATAGCTTTTTAACTTTGTTTGCACTGGGTGTGTTTCCGTCCTTAGGTCTACCATGTTGGGTTGGGGTTGGGGAGGGGTTCAAAAGAATAAGGGGAGGGAGGGAAAGACTTGACGGAGCCTCACTTTAAAAACAACAACAAAAAAAAAAAAAACTAGAAAAAAAATTTAAAAATTAAAAACCCACAAAAAAAACCAAAACAGAAAAAACAAACAAAACAAAAAAACCAACACTTTGTGATTGGCTGGTTGATAAGTACCAGTGTGTTCTGGCACATGTAACTGCCCACGTGTGCTTGTTTCTGTGTGAGTGCGTGTGCACATGTTCGTGTGTGTGCATTTTTTTCTCTCTCTATATAATCTTGAAACGCTGCATTGCTGATGGTCTACGGGCTGGCTGGCCATCTGCATGTCTTGATTCTGAAAGCAAGACAGGCATGGTGGTGGAGTCCCTGTGGCTGAAGTAGAATCCAGTTGGGCTGGATTTAAATTTGTCAGTAGGTTTTTTTAAATTCATTTTAGCAGGGTGCTATCTCAAATCTGCAGATCATACAGAGTGGATAGTTGCTTTCTAGCCCTTGTTCTAACCCTGTGGTAGAGCAGAACACTGCCATATCCAAAGGATTTGGTGAGGGGCGAGACAATATTGTGTTTTGAGTAACAGTGTCTTTATTTACGTCTGCACATGGGGTTTTTGTACTGAATGAACCCTAGAGTGTTTGTTATATAATGCAAGCCATTTATTTCTTACAACAAGGGGAAAAGAAGAAGAAAGAAGACATTGCCATTTTTTGTGCAGATAGACAAATGTTCTTTTTCAGTCTCTTGCAAGCTTCAGTACCTTTAAAAAAAAGTGTTTCTTTTCTCCCCCAAACCTAAATAAGCACCTGTACTTATTCTAGAGGAAACTATCTAAAGCTTGAAAATCCAGCCCAAACAAATTAGCCTTTTAGTTGATTTACTGCTTCTGTTAAAACTGACAAAAAACTAAATGATGTCAGCAAAGTGCCGGCCAGCCTGCCTCATCTCCTGAAAGCACATGCAGCTAACTCCTTCCTGCGTCCTTCATGGTGAGCGTTACCTGTGCCAGGCCTTGGTGTCATTACAGCACCAGACCATCACTGACAGAAACGTTTACTTACGAATGTTCTTAAACCAGTGTGTACTTCAAAGGTTTCCTTTTGTTTCTCTGTGTTGTGTTTTTTCCTGTGTACGTGGTTTTGCTTAGGGAGGTATATAACTAGCGAAGACTTTTTTTTTTTTAAAGAAGTATTGCACCTTTTTGTTTTGTTTTTACTTTTTTCTGTACTGTTGCTTTTTAATTTCTGTATTTAAGGAAAGGTTTGGGGTTTTTTTAGCATCAGTGTAGTAGTACTCTGGGCAGGATAGGGGTGACCTATAATCCACAGTGATAGCCAGTGTGTGCGTGCATGTGTGCGCTGGGAACAAAACTTTTTAAGACCTGTTGTGAAAAGAGTTGTAGCAGACTTGAAGGAGCATCCCTTGACTCAAAGCAGGAAGTCTTTTGTGGGGCTGGGGCCGGGGGAAGAGGGAAAAGAGATGCCCATACTTTTTCCATAAGTGCTAGGACTTCCATGCGGCATTGTCCAGCTGTTACACTGTCTAACAAAGTGCCGACCTTCTGTACCAGCACATACCTGTCCATTCCAGCCCTCAGAGGGAGCAGTGCTTTATCACCTGGCGGAGGGGGCAGATAGGGGAGCCTGTTTCTTCAGCATTTTCATTGAAGGATATGACCATGTCTAATGCATTTAACTCATGGGTTTGGTGGGCAGAAGCAAAAACAGATGCAAGTCTTGGGGGGAGGTTGGTGAGCAGGTGTGTGTGTGTGTGTGTGTACGCCTGTGTGCTGGGGGTGGGAGGGAAGGGCTAGGGAATTACATGGCTGTTGTATTTAATTCGCCCTTTCTACATAAACCCAATGTCACAAGGAAGACTGAGGGAAATGCTGCATATACACATGCCTGTAGATTTGTATGCAAAGGGTTACGTGGTAAAAAAGTATGAGTAGGTTTGTATTTGTTTAGTAAACTGGAGTGTGCAGCATACTCTGGCCCGTTTGGAAAATACTTTCCTATCGTGTCTCCTCCATCTATCCCACCGTGCACAAAGAAACAAAATGCTGTCTTTCAGCTAGCTCCTGCTAGCTGGCTAGTGCCCCTCACGTGCAGGCATCTGTGCAGCTTTGTTTCTGCTCAAAGACCAAGCGCACTCAGACACGCAGATCAGGTTCTTAAAAGTCCTGTGCCAGCAGTACTTCCTAGTGAAGCACCTTTGGCCTGAGCAAGCCAGTATCTGTTCTGTCACATGATTTGCTATACATGCTGGTTCATTGCTGTGTTCCACCCTCACTTCTCTCTCCCAACCTGCCCTAAGGTCCCTTTTCCTGCACTTTGGGCTAGTTGAGTTCATTGCGATCCTACGGTGAAAGCCGGGTGCTAGAGCCCCTCTTGTTTACAAGACATAATGAGGGATTTGAAATACTTAAAAAGAAAAGCTAAATTGTTCTTCCATTGTAAGCTTAAAGGGAAAAAATTAAAACGTACAAAAAAAAAAAAAAAAAAAGACCAAAAAGTGCATATATATATTTTAGATGAAGACAAACTCTGGGAGCATTTAACAGTGTTTTTGTTTTTATTTTAACATTTTATTTTCCTGCTTTAAATTTGCAAGCATTCTCAGGAATTCTAGGGTAGGAAGCCAGTTTTTTGAAGATGGTTTATTTAACCTTATCCTAGATAGATGGCTGTTTCTTGTTGATAAACTTTTACAAGTTCCTGAATCTTCAAAATGTTTGAAAGTTTTTACTTTAAAAAAAAATGCTAAAAAAAAAATAAAAAGAAAAAGAAAAAAAGAAAAAATCTCCAAATGTTACTGTCAAGCGAGGGATCAAGAATTTTAAAGACTTTCTAAATTAAGATACATCAAGAAAACTTCTCAATATCAGCAACAGGAATTCATTGCAATCTTTAGCAATTTGTGGGAGAAGGGTTATCATTTATCGTGCTTTGTTACTCATGCAGACGTGCAGTTGCATGGAGAAGAGAAGTGTGTGAATGGAAACTAACTATTCCCTCTTGATTGAAACTAAACGAAAAAATTCTTCCAAGCACCTTTTTAAAAGCAGAGTGAAAGTATAAACCTTATTAAAATGCAGTAGAGTTTAACTGAAAGAATCCTCGGTTGGGACGACTAGCAGGAAATACACGATGGTGCTTCTTTGAACCACTTCTGAGCAGTGCTAAAGAAAACCAGTGCTGACAGAATACTCAGTAATGAAGTAGTTCTATTAACCTGCCTTTTTCAGTACAGAAAAGAAAGAACATGGAAAAACTCCACAAAAATGTACATTGGAAATCAACTTTCCTGTTTTCAGCTACTTGGTCAGTTTAATTCCCCACTTGGAGATTTGCTGCTTGCTTTTCTTCATCCACCCCACCTCCCAGTCTTTCTGTTTCATTTTATATGAGGGAAATAGCTGTTAAACTCCTCTGTTCACCCTGTTGCTGCTGGCTGTCAGGGCTTACAGTCTTGAACTTAAGAGTTCGGTGTTGGGATGGCCAACTTCTGCCTCCCAGCCCTAGGGGTCAGGGGCTTACTCCGCCTGAAACGGCTCTGCTCAAACCACAAAAACCGCGCTAGTGCCTTGTTACATGCACCCACATGCCCTACAGTAGGGGAGGGGAGGGAAGACGAGGCAAAGTGAGGCAGTGTAGCCACTTCATGGAAATAGATGTGCCCATTCTTAAGGGAAGAAGAGCATGCCGCGTGAGCAAGTCGTGCAATGAGTTACTTAATAGTAGTTAAGTTGTTATTATTATTAATAAAAGAAATCAGATGCCAAATTCTGTCTTTCTCATAGCAGTAGCCCAGTGTTTTCATGTTGTGCTGCGTGTGCATGTGAGTCTATTGAAAATAATGCATCAGTAGTAATAATAATGTGCTTTAAAAATCCTGTCGTGGGCCAGTAGAAGGAGGATTTACTTAGAAAGTTTAGGATTTTATTTTATTTTATTGTTTTTTTAATGAGAGAATTTGAGTGCTTTGCCAGAAGCCGTGTTTTATCAAAATAGCAGTGTCCTAAAAGAGGGGAAACCATAGCATTTAGTCAAAAAAGCCGAAAGACTTGATATTCACTTGGAAATGGATTGTGACTGACTGCTGAAGGGTTGACAGTCTTAAGTTTTAGCAGTCTGCTGGGTCCAAACCTGTTGTAGTACAACAGTCTGCTCCTCACTTCCTGAATGTGCATCCTATAAGTGTTAGTGACTGTCTCCTCAGTGACAGTTTCCCTGCATTGTCAAAGTAACATTAATCTATTTTCCAGCTACACTTGACAGATCTGTATAGCTTAGTTATTGCACTCCCAGCCATTCCAAGTGGTGTCTGAGAATTGTGATAATCAGACTCAACTGCTGGGGACACACATTGCTTAATGTTGTAAAAATTCTGCTACCATTTGAGCTCCTAACAGCAAAAAGTCAGCAGGAATTGTTGTTAGGGTATTTCTGGGCTTTTACAAAACTGTTCCTGGAAGGGAGTCTTGGGCAGCATCTTGTTTAAACATGTTAAAAGGTAGGGAAGGACAGGCTGGGGAAAGCACAGCTTGGAATAGACTAAGGGCATCTCTTTCCAGATAAAAATCCAGCCACTTAGCTTACCCTACCTTGCATTGTCTGTCAAGCTGAGAGTTTTTAATCTGTTTGATAATTCTTTGCTCCATTTGAGGATTTCATCTTAGCAGTGATAACCGAGTCTAGCAAGCGAAACAAAGTGTGGTACAGCTCAGAAACCTGTGTTTAGACTTCTGATATTTACTTTGGAATACTTGCCATCTTTTCCCAGTGTTTTTATGTTTCTACCTGGACACTTGCCTAGCAGTCTTGAAAGTGGGTTTTTTGTTGGTTTAGGGGTTTTTTTACAATCACAGGGTATCAGGTTTTTCTTACTTTTTTTTTTTTTTAATTGTGCTTCACATTAAGTGGCTTTTGTAATGAGTAAGAATGTTAAGCCAAGTATGTTTTTACCTCTGCAATATAAACAGGTTGTTTTAAAAAAACTGGGTGGGATAACCACCTCAAAGATTAAATAACAATTAAACATTTATGTAAGTTGGCCTCTTTTTCTTTTTTACTATGAGATTTCTGAGCATTTATTCCTTAGAACTTTTGCCCTATTTTTTCATCCTAAAAATGCTGCCACATCTTCCACTGTGTCCTAATAGTACATCCAAAAAGTACTGTAGTTTATTGGAGGGAAATTTTGGTTAGGTTGGGTTTTTTGCTTCATTCTTTATTACTTTTAGCTCTTCGAGTTTCTGATTTTGTTTGTGCATATTGTTTTCCTATTGACTTTAAGAGGAGCACTGTTTGTATGTCTGAGGTACCAAAATTTGACCAAGCCTGGTCAAGGAAATGAGCTGGATCAGGGTTAACATAGTAGATGAGGACCTGATGTATTTCCAGTGTGTGTTGCATATATCACCTTCACTGTAAATCATGTGACCTTAGTATCCAGGTTCTCAAGTGGATTAAAATGCAGGTTTTGTGGAGGCTGGTTAACATCTCAGGGTAGTAGTCCTGATTAAGTAGAAGGTAGGGGTTTTTTTTTCTAAAGATGTAAAGTTCCCTTAACAAAAGCAGCTTTCTTAATTGTAAATAGGCATGCATGCTTTGTGGGCAGGAAAGTAATACCAAGACAACTACGTTGAAATTAATTTTTTTTTAAAAACCCAGTAAGCAAATGCTGTTGAAGTGCAACTTTGGTCCTGAATCTAAGGCAACATATGCAGAATCTGTTGGTTTGTCTAAATTGATTTTGCACACAATAGCATTTCAGTTCTGTAGTTTATTTGCCACTGTTTTGCAGTTTTAGGAACTGATACTGTTAGATCATATCAGTCATTCCCACTGTGATCAAAATACAGGTATCTAAAACCCAAACTCTTTCTTCTCTTTACCTCCAGTACTAGACTTCCACCTGTGGCAGAAGGATGTTAACAGTAATGGGGAGAAATATGTCAAGTTTCCCAGTGTAGACAGAGTTGGTATTCCCTGTTGTCCTGAATTCACATGCAGACCTAAACCACAAAGCAACAGTTAGGCTGTAGCAGACCTGTTGGTTGGACTAAACAACAAGAGCCAAACTGGAGATTTTTAGCAGCCTTGCTAGTCCATGTCCCAATGTTTTGCATAAGTGTCCCATCACTGTAAATACCAGTGTTGCTGAATTTTACCAAAGTTCCCTTGCAGTAGATATTAGGAAACAGGTCCGTTTTATAGTGACTCACTAAGCAGAGCTTTGCCTACAGAAGACTTTAAGGGTCTGTCTATGTTGCTGTTAAAATTGAGTTAGGGTCCTGTTTAAAATTATAGCGCTCTAATTTGTGGTGTTACGTGACTTTAAACTTTGTGATGTAGTAACTGTAGCTTCTGATCCTTGTATGAAAAGTGCTTTAAGATTTCATCTGTGCTACAAAAAGCACCACAGCTCCTGGTGGGTTGGGGCTTACTTTTAAAACTTGCTGGGCCACAATAGATGCAGTTTCATCTGTAGCACGCAGCAGACAACATCTGTTTATATCCACAGTTTGCCTGTGCGTTGCTTTTCATTGAGCTATGCAGGAAAGCTTTTCTCTAGAAGTCTCCCAGAGTCCTAGCAAGCTTCTAGCAAATCAAGTGCCCTCTGCAAAAGAGCCATTTTTGCCCTATATGTGTGGTAGTTGGGACTGGTGACATTCAGCAGTGTTAGGGTTCCTGTAAACTTTGTAGTGAGAAAGGGAGTTTTTTGACTTGACTCTGACAGCCTTTCTGTAAAGTAATACAGAGCACTCCAGGGAAGAAGAAAAAGAACAAAAAAAGGGAAGAATGCATTGTGCCAGCCAGCGTTAAGTATTAAAGTATTTTAGCAGTAAACATTCTTGACTTCTTGTGGGGGGCAGAGGGGAAGAGACAGGAGAATTTTGCATGAGTGCGCAATACAAGGAGGCCACTTTGGCAAGAAATGTTTCCTTGAGCACTAAATGCCACTTCTTGGCTACTGGTGTGTGTTGTTACATTTGCAGAACTAACTTCCTTGTTTTTTTGTTTTTATTAATTGAGACACAGTGGAAGCTCCTCCTGTTTCAGATGAAACACAACCAACCATAAGTGATCATTTTGTTCATCGTTTGCTGTTGAGCAGGTTGCACAGCTTGTTAGAATAGCTATTTTAGTGACATGGTTATGATATTATGTGCTTTCTTTCCCCTCCCTCCCTGCCAGATCTGGCTTACCCTTTCTATATAAGGCGCTGTGTGGGTTTTTTTGTTTTGTTTGGGGACATGTGGAGAAGAAGCAAAATGAAGTGAAAATGCAAGCCAAGGTAGAACAGCCTTACTTTAGGGGGTAGCCTTACAACAGAGCTTTATAGTGAGTGTGCTGTATTCCAAAATATGTAAGCCAAAAACAAACAAAAAAAGCATTCATTTATGCAAAAAAAATTAAAAGAGGTGTTGGAAGACTTCTTTAATATGTACCTTCTAAAGGTGGAGTAAGGTCTCACCTCACCAAGTGATATGTTATTGTGATACTTCTTGCTGGGTCAGTAGGAATGGGTTGGGGTATAAGCGCTTAACGTTTCCTCCTATGTTTTACAAGCAGTAAGTTAAATGTGGTATTTATGAATGTGCCTTTGTGAGTATAGTGACTGTCTAATTGAGGAGACCACTTGGGCTGGAGGGGAAACAATGGTCAATTTATTCTTTCAAGAGGTCAGACATTGAGATTGCAGCCCACTGGTCCCTTTTGACAAGCAGCATCATTGGCTGGTCTCTACACTGCACAATACGTATTCATATGTGGTAGAGATTGGAGTGGGGGGGTGCAAAGGGATGTCATGTGATGCACAGAAGCTGTTGATAGTTCTCGGCTAGTCTGCCGTTGCAGGTTGAGTTTGTATATGTATTATGTGGCTTCTCTTTATGTTTGTGTGCATGAGTGTGAGTGTGTGTGGCTTCAGTTTTTTGTAAGCACTGGAGAATTGAAACACAGTGGTGTTTGAGACAAATTTATACATGTAGAGAAGATGATGTTTTGTAGCTTCTGTTAGATAGTGGGTGCAGGCACACTTTTACCCTCTCTGCCCGTGTCCTGGTAAGTGAAACACGAATTTATTTTTTTCAACCCTTTAGCTTCCAGCACACTTAATGTTGCCATTTAAATGAACAGGGTATAACACAAGAAGAAAAAAAAAGTTTTTGAAATGGTGAGGTAGAAGTGTTTAAAAGGAAAAAATCTGAAGTAAGTTTTTGTTTCTTCAAAGCTGTTTGTAGCTAAACATGGGAATCTGCAGTGTCTCCTTCCATTTGTTTTTTTTTTTTTTTAATAATTCACCTCTTCGTCCCACCCAAAACATGAGGTGTACAAGATCAAGAGCTGTTGTTGTAGCGCTTTGTAATTCCCACCCTGAAGAGAAACTCCAGTGGGATCCCTCAGCTCTATTCAGGAAGACAAAGAGAGGAGAGACTCTGCAGTTTTCTTTGCTTCGCTCTCATTCCTCTCTAATGGCCTTGAAATGTATTATTATGCAAATGTGAATTTTGATACTGAACTTAAGAAGAGGTTGTTTGTTCTTTTTCAAAAAAAAAAAAAAAAGGTCCCATATGTGGTTAGCATTGCTTCTTTATTTTGTAAGTGAATTGTAAACTATGCATTCTGCAAAGGGGGTATAGGGGACAAAGATACTTTGCTAAACTGTTCAGGAGTTTCTGTGTCCATGGCATATCCATTATAGTTTGGGGAAGTGGGGAAGTGATAACTTTGAATTAAGAAGGAATTGATTCGAACCTTTCTTTTGTCAGAAGCTGGCCAATGGATAACTGGGCGGAGATTTGAATTACTAATGTTGGCTGCTAAACAAAATCAGCTCTCAGCCTTGCGCAGGGTGAATTCAGCCACACAGTGTTAACCCAGGGCCAAAAGGGTGACTGGAACACCAGGTCTACATGGGAAATACCTACCATCTCCTGTGCTTTGGCCCTTGTTAAGCTCAGGAAACCCACTGCCACAGGCACTGGTTTTTTTGGATTTACTACTCGTTTTCCATTTCAGCAGTTCTTGTGCTCTTCCAGTAGAATTGGAACATGACTAGTCCTTGATATTCACACTTCCTTACCCCTAACATCTTCTTTGCTGCTGCTTGTGGTACTGTTCATACAGTGACAGAGCAGCTGTGAGCAGGCTGGTGGAGATGGTACTTACTTTCTAGTGCTGATCAAAGCCCAGCTATGTGGACTGTGTGTTTGCAACGTCAGCAGCTACCGGTGTTTTGTTGTCTGGTGTTGCTGCCAGTGACTTAGCACTAATACTGAAAGTATGTGAAATTTTATGGCAAGTAGACTGATATGTATACCAGGTCCCCTCTATTTAAAAGGAACTATCCTGTTTTTATTATAAGGTTATATCATAATGGTAATTAAAAAAGATTTACTTCCTCACATTTCCAAAATGCAATCATTGTGAATTATGTGCATTCCTTGAAGCTTGCTGGGCTTCCAGGAAGAGTCTCCTCAGCAAAAATGTAGATCTCACTGCTCTCTCCATCATTATAATAGGGACCTTTTGACTTGACTTTTTCCTTTGTCCATGGTGAACCATGGTACCGGCATTATCTTAGGTGTAATATCATAAACTGAGAGATTATCCTGCCTGTATTCAGTGTTTTCATGCAGCAGTTTTATTTTTGTTGACATTCACAGTACTGTAATAAGTAATAGACTTGATGATCACTCTCGCATCTGTGCCTTGCAGATGTGATCTTATCAGGGTTCCACTCTGTCAGAATGCCTTTAAAAAAAAAAAAAAAAAATCAGAAACTTAAACTCATTCACAAAAATACCTCGTGGTACATTTCCCCTTCTGATGTAACCTTTTAAATCTTAGTTTTTCTTCTAAACTTGATGGGCTTTTATTTCCATCTGTTATCTCCTTTGTAAAAAGATATTTGAACTAGTGGTTTTGAGCACAAGTTGGGAAGCCTGAAACTCCTGAATTTTAACATTGGCCATTATTCTTCCCTTGCCTTGGGCAAGTCATTTAACTACTTTGCCTTTGTTTTTTTCACCTGTAAAGCGGGGGTTGTTAATAATACTTACCTACCTCACAGGGGTTTTGTGAGGATCAACTAGTAATGTTTGTCAAGTGCTTTAGAGAAAAAAGCATGATAGAAGTATTATGAGGTTTTCACAGCAAGATCACTAGTTCTTTTTGCATTGTTTGCTTGTGTGGAGGGAGATAACCTTTTTTTTTTTTTTTTTTTTTTAATTATTGAAGCCATCAGACACTCAGATCCTAAATGGTCGAAGTTGATAGAGATTCAGTTACTCATACTCTTCAGTCTTTATGCCTGTTTTCATCTTCTTCTCTTCTTTATATAGTTACGCCAGTGTTGCTACAGGTCATGTCTCTAGTACTTTTAGATAAGCTTCAAAATGGAAGTACTTTGAGCTTGCTGCTTCTTTCACCAGACCACCAAATCAGAATAAGTTTGTGTATGTCTCCCTGCCGTTAAATGGCAGTTCTGGTAATGTCATCTTTCAAGTAGACACATACACATCTTTTCCTGCCATCAGGAAGGGAAGGTGGTGGGTGGTATGTAGCTCCAGAGAGGGGACTGTAAGATGAAGAACCTGGCCACTTTATGCTGCTGCTCCAGGGATAAAGGGCAGAGTAGCTTCCTATGTCCTTCCCTGAGATAATTTCAGTGTGTTACCAGTCGCACTTCAAATGCAGTGTCTCTTCTTGTCCACAATATACAGAAGCCATCACCTGCCCATAGAACGTAAGAACAGAGAGAGTGATAGTAGATGCTGCTTGTGTATATGCCTTACAGCTCTCCCAGAATGTCTCTGGGAGGGTGGTGGGGGATGAGGTCTTCATTGGGTAAATCCCACAGCTGTCAGGGAACCTCTGCTACTTTCTCCCCTCTCAATCACTTGGTCGCTGTTTCTTCTTTCTTGGATGTGCGTCTCAGGGATGTGCATATGAGCCCATGCCTCTTGGAATTTGGTGTTTGAAATATCAAGAACATGGTTTCTGTACCTGAAACCTTTCTGTCTGACACTCCCTGGTCCTCTCTGTCCTGCATTGCTCCCCGTGGCCTTAGGAACATCTCTTCACTGTTGCTCTACACCACCCTCTCCATCTCTGCCAGAAATCAAGTGTACACAGTGATTCTGCAGAGAAAGAAGCTGAAGTGATGCAAGTGCACCCGTGGGATTTACACACAGAGGTATCTTGGTTTTCTGCCGCATCTGCTCTAAAGCCTGCAGAACATCTGATGCACAGTGCTTTTTCTTTCTCATCTAGAAAGCAGAACAAACAATAGTATAACTCCAATGATGGTAATTCTGTAATGTTTACTTTTAACTAAATGCTAAGTATTTTCCTCAAAGAACCAAAAAATCCCCCACCTTCTAACAAAAGTAACCAAATGTAATCTTCCTGGGAGTGGAAGAGGAAAGGGGAGGAGGAAAAGCAGTGACAGGGGAACGTTCTGATCTATTTTCATCTCCACTGCTCGGCTGGAGGTGTGAAATGCTGCTTTGAGTTCCACAAACATAAGGGATTATGTTTACAAAGGTAAATGCCTTCTACCTGTTCAGGAAACTCGCTACTGGTGGGCATCGGGAGTTTGGCAAGTTTCTCTTCATTGCAAACAAGTAATGGGAGAAGGGTGTGTCTGGAAGATGAATGGAGAAACAGATTCATTTCATCTAGTCTTCTTGGTAAAATAATGCCACCTTCTTCTCTCCTTATGGAATGGAGGGATGAGGTGGCTGAATAGAAAATCATTGATGTCCAATATGGCTGGATTAGAAAAGGCAGCTTTTCTACTTTGCACATAAATATGTAACAGGAAGGTACAGCTAAAGTCCTCTTAAAGTCCTGAAACACTGTCCCCCAGAAGCAGACATTGTAATAATAAAAATAGTGGCTGTGTGTATATTGATGCTATTTGCAAGTTACCTGTAAGTGTTTTTTTTTTTTTTTTCTTATACTTGAAATGGCTTCCTTTACTAAACTCTTACCATAGTTCTGGTTTCTCCCCTCTTTCTATAGCGTGCAGTAAAGAAAATTACAGGACAAATGGGGAGAATGTAGAGGAGATGACACTATGTTTTGCATATCCAGGTTTCATCTTAATTTCCATCCCATATTCTCAGAAATATTTGAACTTCCTAAGGGTTTTCCATGGACACAGAAACTCAGCACTTTAGAAGGTGCTCTTGTAAGGCTGGCTGCCCCCTTTTCCTCCTTTTCTATATTTTTATTTTACTTTTAGTATAGTGGTACTTAAGATCACTGGTTCACTTAAAAAGAAAAAAAAAAAAAACCAATAAAATGTTTAAACTCTACTAATGTACAAATAAGCTGAAATGTTGCATTTTATGTGTATTTTTGCCATAGCAGGTACTGTATTTCTCATGCTGGATTTAGAAAAAAAAAAGAAAGGAAAAAAAAAAAAAAACAAACAAAAGGGTGATGTTTTATTGGAGTGTGACAAGTTAAGAGTAATAAAGAATTAAGTCGTCGTCATTTCATTGAAACTGAGAGATGGTGTAATACTTATATATAAGTTTTCTGAAGGTTTTTTTTTTTTTTGGCTTTTAAACAGCTTTTTTGGTTTTTTGTTTTTCTCGGTTTTTTGTTTTTGTTTTGTTTTTTTGAAAGATATGATTGTATTATGTGCAACTCAGTTGCTTACATTATAACTACAGACTATTTTTGGGTTCCTGGAGGAAAAAAAAAAAAAAAAAAAAAAAAAAAAAAAAGACTAATAAATGTGTTTGGCTGCTAAGCATTTAAAGCTCGTGTTTTGTGCCCGTTTTGTGTCCCGCGGCCGTGTCGGGGCCCCTCGGCGGCGCTGGCCTCCGGGCGCGGGGGCGCCGCGGGCTCGGGGCGGGCGGGGCCCCGCGCTGGGGGCGGGGCCGCGCCTGTGCCCCCCTTATCCCGCGGCCGCGCCGCCGCCCCGGGCCTGTGCCTGTGCCGCTGCCGCCGCTGCCGTCGCTGCCATGGCGGCCCCCGCAGAGCAGGAGGACGTGATGGCGCGGTACCGCTCCCCGCTCGTGTCGCGGTACGCCAGCGCCGAGATGGCCTACAACTTCAGCGAGAGGAAGAAGTTCGGCACCTGGCGCCGCCTCTGGCTCTACCTCGCCCAGGCTGAGAAGGTAACGCGGGACGGGCGCTGAGGGCAGAGCGGCCCGGGGCGGGGCGAGCATGGTGCCCGGGGCATCTTCACGTCCCGTTCCCTTCAGGGCTCTGGGGAATGGGGGCCCGGGAACCGGCGGGAATCGGCCGTACCTTCCCGGTGCTACCCTCGGGAAACCGACTAGAGCAGCTTTCCAGGCGCCTCTTCGGCGCGGTCCGCCAGGGGTGGGAGCTCTGCGAGTTCAGGGTTACCCAACCCTCTGTACGCAATCCTCCGCGTACCTGTTGCCCCTCAGCAAATCACCTCTTCTCGCCTCATATCCTCCCCCTTGCACTTTTGCCCGCAAAAATTGGTTTTGTGAAACCAATTGGTTTTGTAAAAGCTCTGCTAAGCAATCTTTGGTGAGGGGTTGCCTTTGAGCAAACATCGGTGTCCTTCCTGAGCGCTCGACTGTTTGCTTTGCAGGAGGAGTGACGGGGGAGGTCCGCTGTCCATTCAATCGCATGGCTGTCAGTCCGTGCCAGCCGGACCACCCCCTGCATCTGCAGCCATTCCTTGTTAGATAGCCCCTTTTTTTCTGAGATAAGTTTGCTTTTGGCCAAAGGGAGCACTACATTTATCCCACAAGTAGTAATGATGTTTCTGGCAGGCTGAGTGCCGCAAAAACAATAATACCGCAAAAGACTGTGGTATTGTGCATTATTAATTCAACTATTAGCAAGCAGCAGCTGAGAGTATGTCCGTATGATTGCAAGCTGTTGTGCTAGTAGAGGATATGAAGTTAACTTTTTTGACGTGCACTTTAAGAATCTTCTAACTCTGGTCCTAATTAGGGATACATGTACAGCTGTTATTGCATCTTAATGAGACATAGTCAGTGCACTAACTTGATTCCTTGTGACTCTTAGCAGGTTTTTGACAGCAAAAAAACCCACAATGTGTTTCCCAAAAAAAAAAAAAAAAACCCAAGGAAAAAAAGGCACCGAACCACCCGGGTTCTAACAGAATCAGACTCAATAGGAGCCTCCCCCCCACCTTTTTTTTTTGTCAGAGTCCAGTTTCTGTTTTCAAAGTCCTGGGATTGTTAGAAGCAACCCAAGCACTAGATCTGGCTTTTGCTATGAGTGCAAGGGCAAAGAAGAACCATGCTGGAAAGTGAACACACAGTGCACAGTGTCATTACTGTGATATTACTATGATTTCCTTCTGCATGCAAGGAGAGTATCACTACAGCAGCTTTGTCAATAACATG
Source organism: Muscicapa striata striata (assembly GCA_030060385.1). Taxonomy (NCBI): domain Eukaryota; kingdom Metazoa; phylum Chordata; class Aves; order Passeriformes; family Muscicapidae; genus Muscicapa; species Muscicapa striata. The sequence continues at coordinate 143,962 of JAREIS010000459.1, read as the reverse complement.
CTGGACCAAACGTGTTGTTTCAGAAGCAGAAGATGCAATTATACAGCTGTGCTAAATAGGAGTCACCTTCCGAAGTACCACATGCCTGATTTTGTGACAGTTCAGATGCTGGAGTGAGAAAGCTGCAAATCTTATCTACTATAGAAAGTGCCAATACTATGAATACATGCTTGAGGAGCTTTGCATGTTCAAAGCATGACAATTTAAACATAGTCATATTAATTCCAGCGGATAATTATCACTTTTACTTCTGTTCAAGAGCAGAATACACTAGTTGCTCAACAGGAGAAAGCAATCTGCTTGAAAGAACCAGTTTGGGGCTTCTAGGTTTTCACTCCCAAGCCCTGAACTCTGGGTTACCTCATCTCTTGACCCTTGCTCTGCCTCCCATTGCCACCCCAGAGTTTTGTTCCCAGAAAGTAGAGACAAGTCTTGCAACTTCTTGAGCTCTCTTTTCATAGTGGGAAGAGAGAGACTACTATTTTTATCTGGCTGCTCGTTCCAGAGCAGTTTGTAATCTAATGTCAGCTCTGGACTAAAAAGGAGGAAGAGTCAGCCACTTCCAGCACCTGTTACCTCTGTCAGTGATCAGTTAGTTACACACACAAGCAGTTTCTTTAGGTTCCTTATAGAAAATGCACAGCATTTCTATGAAAAAGAACACCAACCCAAATACCAGGTAATAAATGAACCATGGCAATTTACTGGAGCATGTATCCTCACTTCCAAGACATTCATGTGTTGCTTCTGCCATCATTCTTTTTGAAGATACATTAAAAACCAAAAAGTAACAAATGAACTGTGGGTATTACTTACTTTTGTCTTCTGATAAATGAGATCTAGGAAGGTCTAATCATGGGTTTTCTGAAAGTTGCAGGGAGTAGTAAGACAGAAGACATGCAGCTTAGTGATAAAATTTTAGGTAAAGTGCAGGGCCAGGCAGATGGCTTCAATATTCACTCTACTCAATAGGTGAAATTTTCAAGTGGTCCACTTGGAGTATGTGAGATAAGAATGGAAGAACTATTTCAGTAGAAACTGAATTTGGCAGAAAGTCTATACAGAGTTTTGCTCCTTTCAGCAGGCAATAGCAGGAGTTTGAAAGAGCAGGTTTAGAAAAGTGGGACTAGTAAGAAAAACTTCTTTTCCCAACAGGCAGTATTTAAAGTTCAGGTTAAGAGCTGAGGTGTCTGAATTTATACCCATCCCAAAACACTAGTTTATTTTTTTTTGCATAAATTTCTTTGAATTGTGATTCTTCTGTTAACATTTTTTGTCTTGAACTCTTGACTTAATTGTATTTGAAAGTCAAGTATGAATTTCTTGGAGCTCTACCTTCTCATAGAAGTAGTTTTGATATCCTGCAGCATCTGACTTAAAATATGTTTTGCACCTGTGAAATATAAATGTTTTCTCTCTTTCCGTAGTAACCCACCATCTATTTTTTCTATCCAGTTAAGTTTCATTATTTTTCTGTCATATGTTCTTTATACAATGAGCAACCCAGCGTTCTCATTTTGTGTGCAGGAGCTGTGCCATGTCATCCACCTGTTAGCGATGAAAAGTCATTGCTGCTAGAGTGGCACATCAGAATATTGGGACAGTCTCTGAAGAATGACACCCTAAAAGCACAGAGAGCTCATCACTGACTTCACTGACCTGTGGTGCTTTGGGGAAAACCTTGTGTTCTTCCTTGTGTATTTTTCCTGCTTGGTTTTCTTAGGTACATGGCTGTGAAGGACGTTCGATTGTTTTCTTCCTGAGGTACTGCCAAATTCAGCAAAAGCTCATAGGGAAGAGGCCTCACACGTTGTTTGTGGACAGATGAGAACATCATTTGTCTTGGCACTACCCTATCTTGTACATGTTCTACATCAAGTTGTCCCTTTTTGGGGGGTTATTTCTTTCCTCTCTGTATGACTCTGTACTGTGGTCAGCTTCTCCCAAAGGATCACAGATACCAGAGCAAGGCATGAGATTTTAATCTTGGCACAGGAGTGTATTGCCTGCTGAGCTACCTGTGCTTTTAGGCAGGTGCAGTCTGGGGCACCTCAAAGGCAGCAGTCTGGGGCCAGGTGCTTTTCCTCAATTAGCTGCACACTCATGGGCATGTATATGCGTGCAACAGCATAAGTTTGGGTATTAGTTATCTGATGAGGACCTTGAGGACACATCTGCTTCATGTGCTGCCATCTTCAGTTCCAGGTTTCACATCTGCAAACCGTTTTTTCAGTCAGTTTGAATCTGAACAAAATCAGTTTTTTAAATACTTTGAGTCCTGGAAAGCGTCCTGGCTGGTGATTTCTCATTACTGATGCACAGGAGAATAGTATTTTAATTTGGAAAAGCTGGGCATGCCAAGTTCATTGTGAGACACTTAATTTCTCAGTATCAGGAAAATACATTTTTCTCATCTTAGTGGATTGTACCAGTGTATAATCTTGTGGTTGGATATCTTTGTTTTTAAATCAGCTTGCTGAAAAGCTCTAGCAATTAGTTTTGAATGTGAGCTCGGAGCATTCATCTCCTTCTTCCAGGTCAAGTAACTGATGTCACAAGGTTTCACATTCAGTCTGAGATGAGGTACTACAGAACTTTTGAAAAGTTACCAACATATAAAATACATAAACATATAATATATATATATATATACACACATCTTTCCATATGTTTTAAGCCCTCTGTTTACATTTTTGTTACATTTAGCTGTGGTCCAGAGAGCTTTTCCTGGCACACGTTATTTTGTCACATGTTAGCTGGATTTTTTCTTTAACCAAAAGGTAAACTTCATTTAAAGAAGTTTGAACTATACTATTTTTATATCACTTTTCCCCATGTATTTTAATTTTTGTTGTTTTCACGGGAATGTTACATGATTGAAGAAAGTACAAAGCCCAAGAGGAACATCTAAGAATGAACACTCCCCTATCCTACTGGAAAAGGCTGGAGAGCCCTAGAATGAAAGCATTGTTGTTACAGCTTGATTTTACCAAATTGTCACACTTCTGGGAGATGTCAGACAGGAGTAAATTATTTAAACAGCTTCTGTCTCAGTCTGTTGGTAAAGAGAAAAAACAATAAAAGTTCTTTTCCCCTTGCAGTCACTTGGGCTTCCAATCACAGATGAGCAGATACGGGAGATGGAAGCAAATCTGGACAACATTGACTTTGAGATGGCAGCAGAGGAGGAGAAGAAGCTGCGTCACGATGTGATGGCTCACGTGCACACCTTTGCCCACTGCTGTCCAAAAGCTGCAGCCATCATTCACCTTGGAGCAACTTCCTGCTACGTAGGGGATAACACGGTAATACACTATTTACAGTTCCCTGCCTGCAGAGCTGGGAAAAACAAAGCTACACTTGTTTGTTTTATAGCTCCTTATAAAGTTTTCTTTATAGAATATTAAGTGGATTTTTCAGTCATTTTTGTTAATTCTACTGTTTAAGTTAATTCAGTTCTTTAACCTGGCTACCCTACGAAGGCAAGCTCCGCTTGTCTCCTTTCTTCTGATGTGAAGCAAGATCTGTCTGGAAACTGTTCCCTAACCTCTGCTTGCATGTTAAATATTCAAGGAGAAAAGAGAGGAGTTGCAGACACATGAAGAAACACGTGAACTGTGTGATTTATCAGTTTCACCCCTGTGACAAGAGTTTGTTGACAAAACAGGGTCCATGAACTTTCAACTGCTACTTGGAACCCCTTCGTAATTCAGGGCAAAACAAACTTTTCAGCAGTGAAGAGAATGGATAAATATGTGAAGTGAAAAAGCTGGGTGCTTTTTCAGCTGGGTACTTTTATAGTTTTACAGAACTGTAAAATGTTTGTGAAAAACCTCAACTAGAACAGAGCACAGACTGAAGCTTTATTTCTCAGTATATGTTGCTGTTCCACTGTTCAAGCCATTGCAACTTCACATCTGCTTTTGTTGCATGAGAAGCTGCTGTGTGATTTTTTTTCTCTACTCCTTTGCAATCCTGTTTAGCCTTTGGGTAATATCATCATTCCTTGTGACACTTGTGCCCAGCTGTACCTCAGTCTCGAAGGAGGAAAGACAGCTGGTGCCTCATTAGCCTGACTTATTTTCTTGCTGTCTTCAGCCTGTGTTTTTCCACTTGGGACCATATGATTTAGTCTGTCATTCCATGGGCAGTCCCAAGAACCTCAAAATAATCATACATAGGCACTTGGTGGAAACACGTCTTCCACCACTTACAACTTTCCATGGACAGTATAAAAGGAGCAATGGTGGATTCAGCATTTTTTCCATAAGCAAGTTCAGTGCAAGTTCTGTTACAAGAAGGAAAGCAAATAATTTGTTTTAAGAGGAGACTTTTGAGTCAATGAAGCATAAATGTGTCCTCTCTGAGAGAAACTGTTATGTCTAGTCCTTTAGACATGGCTCAAAGTTCCTTTCTCTCCTTCTTTCAGGATTTGATTGTCCTCCGTGATGGGTTTAACCTCCTGCTACCCAAGGTGAGAAGGTGGTTCTGCAGTGTCTCAGAGCTGGGGAGCACTCATGTCCTGTGCATAGCCTGTGTTTAACTTGGATTTTCCTAAACCTTTGTGAGAAGCTAGGAGTTGTCTGTCTGGGTTGTTCTCAAAAAAGTGAGCAGTTTCCTTTCTTTCCTTTCTCAAGTCCTTTTCCAGAGCTTTTTTGCTCACAGTGAGAATTATAAGCAGCTCTGTGTTTATCTGTGGCACAGGTACTACATAGCAACACAGCTGTATTGCTTTCAGGATTATCTTAGTCTTACCCTTAGCTTTATTCCTAGGATTAGCATTCAAGAAACTATATAATACAATTTTCTGAGGTCAAATATAGCAGGAATGTAGTGCAGTGGTGTCTGTCTAACCTGAATGAGTTGACATCCAATTTGCCCTGGTCTGTACGTTGGTCAATTATATGCCAAGCACCTTAATTTCTGACCAATTCCAGGAATAAAAAAAAATACCCAAGGATGAACCAACTGCAGGATTGGGTTGGGCATGAAGATTAGATTAGTTTGAGCTCTAATCCAGTGACTTGTGTTGGCTCTTGCTTGAGTTTTGGAGCAAGCAGAAATTGCATGCCTGCCCTTTAAAAACAGAAAGACGCCATATTCTACCATTAGAAGGGGCTGCACAGCTGCCCTTCGAGGTCCCTCTCTGTACAACTGCCCCTTCATGCACAGTGGTTTCCCTCCCCTTTTTCTCACAATGTTGTGCTTAAGCATGTGAACTTCTGCTGTGTTGTTTGAGGTTTTTTCCACTCTCATTCCACCTCTGTTCTATCCTTCCTGCTTCCACAGCTTGCAAGGGTGATCAGCCGGCTGGCCGACTTTGCTGAGAAGTATGCTGACATGCCTGCTTTGGGCTTCACGCACTACCAGTAAGTAGCCTTTGCTTTCTTTTTGTTGTCTGTGCTTTGATTAAAGTGACCTGCTACTGCTCTTCTGCCATCCTTTTTCCCATCTCTGACTAGTTGGTGGTTCCGAAAAGGCGTATATATGCCTGATTCCAGGCTTGTCTCAGGAAATGGGATTGTTGCTTTGACTAGCTGTCAGCAGTTGCTTCCACACAGCTTCATAAAGGATGACTTCCAGGCAAACACAGATGTGCATATTCTGGGCTGTTTCAAAAAAGCATGACTGGGAATTACACTAAGCTTGTCTTCCTGTCACATTTTCTTTGTTTTTCTTTAAGTTATTTTCCACTGCAGCCTAGAAAGTGTTTTTTAATGGCTACTTGTTACTACAGATACTGAATCAAAGGACAATGAGTTGTGAGTGATTCTGTTCTTGGGGTAGTTTAATCTCCTGTTTCATGAAGACTGTCTTCAGAAGCATTAAACTATACTATAAGGTAATCCTGGATCATCTACCTCAGTGATGCAGAACAGCAGAGGCAGGGAAATTAAGCACAGCTTGTATCAGACTCAGTGTCTGGTACTTGAACATTTCTCCCAAAGGAGAGTGAAAGCATCAGGTCAGGTCTGTGATTGTCTTGCTGTATGTGCAGTGTCAGTTCCATCAGCTCAAGTCCTACAGCCCTCTTCATCTACAGCTTTTTGGAGGAGTATCTGTATTAGTTCTGTTTGGGCTTTTGGAAAGAGGACAGAGAAGCGCTGAAGTGTATGCAAGGTGAAATCGTAATTGATGTCTCAGCCTTTTCAGTGTCGTTTGTCAGCAGGGCCTTTGCTCCATTTACAATCATGTCCATGTTTTCCCTAGCCTTCCCTTTTCCTGCTTATCTACTTGCAGAGGCCTGTCTTGTTGCCTTTCACATCCCATACTAAATTCATCCAGGTGGGTTTTGGCTTTCCTTGTCCCATCCCTGCAGTGTTGAATAGTTTCTTTGTATTCCTCTTGGATCGCCTGTCCCTGCTTCCAGATCTTACAAGCTCTCTTTTTATGTTTGAGCTTAATCAGGAGCATGTTGTTCATGTGTGTATGGTTTTTGGAAATAGTATAGAGGTTTTCTTTGGAGTTCATGTGGATAATTTGAAATATTTTCACTTTCTGGGTTCTGCATAACACTGCTGTTTTCATGTCAAAGCGCTTTCGGGGGACTGAGGTGTAGCTGAAGCTTGCAGTTGCTTATTCCAAGGTAGAAGTCTTACAAGAGGTGTTGGCTGACAGCATGTTTGAAGTGTGTTTGCCCAGAGGCTGAGGAAGACATTTTTATAAATAAGAAGGAAATTTTCCTGAGAGGAATAATTTAAAATCACGAAGTGAATGCAGATGTCTCTGTGCTGAGAAGTTCACACCAGTGCTATGAGTCAGCCAGAGTGCCCCCCATGCCCTGGGTGAGCAGAATTGGGGTGGGGGACAGATGCACCCCAACCTGTCACAGCCCCTGCAGGCCCGCAGGGGCACAGGCCTGGCACATGGACACAGAATTGCTGTTTTTAATCTAGTTCCTGAAAGGAATGATTACATCTTCAGTACCATTTACTGCTGACATTGGTACATCCTTCTGCCTAAGCCAAATCCTGTTAATTTCTGCTCAAATGTGTCAAGAGAGATGAATCTGTAGGTAACTCCTAATGGCAGATTCAGTAGTGAAGTGTGGTGCTTGTGCAAATCCTCAACGAGTCATGTTGTGTTCTTGATTGTTTTCAGACCTGCCCAGCTCACCACTGTGGGGAAACGCTGCTGCTTGTGGATTCAGGACTTGTGCATGGACCTGCAGAACCTGGAGCGGGCTCGGGATGACCTGCGCTTCCGGGGTGTGAAAGGCACCACTGGCACTCAAGCCAGCTTCTTGCAGCTCTTTGAGGGAGACCACAGTAAAGTACGTCAGCCCAGGGTGCAGACATACAGTCTTGGCAATTTTCCGCTCTGGAATGCTGCTTACTCTGAGGGAGCGTTGAAATTCTGGCATTAAATTTACAAAGTCACCGTGATCCCTCTAGGCTTCATTGACAAGGCTCTGTGTGAAAGCGAACAGCATTTGGGAAGGGATGTTTCACAGAAAGTAGATGGTTTTTACAGTGAACTGAGAAAAGCAAAATACGATTTTTGTTCTTGCTGACCTTGCCGAGTTGTATTTTGAACTCAGTTGGTTTTTTTTTCACTTCACCCCAAGGTTGAAGAACTGGACAGATTAGTGACTGCAAAGGCAGGATTTAAGCGGTATGTAACACGAATTCTTAGCAGTGTGTGACTTCTGTTGATAGCGTTGGCCCAGATTCCCCTGGTTGCCAAACCAACATCTGTGCTGCTGTTCACTTATTCCCCCTTGCCATCTTCCATTCCCAGTTGCATTTTCCTGCATAAAACTTCACCTCCTAAATAGGCCACTTCTACTTGTCTCCCTGTCAAAGCACAGCTGTCCATTTTCCTCTGTTTACCTTCTCTCCCATCTGCATGCTGCCCCAAGAAATTGACAGCCTGAATCCAAAGTTGTTCTCATCAGGGCAGAATAACAGCCCTCCACTTCAAGAGCCATGTTGCTCCTTGCTCAAAGTCTTGCAGCACTGTTGTGTCTGGCTGGAACGCTCAGCTCGTGTGCTTATTTCTAGGGCTTACATGGTCACAGGGCAGACCTACAGTCGCAAGGTGGATATTGGAGTCCTGGCTGTGCTGGCCAGTCTGGGGGCTTCTATACACAAGGTGAGCACCCTGCTTGTATACATTGGGAAGAAGGAGAAATGTTTCAGATCTTGAAGAGAAGGTGCTCATGGTGCAGAATGCTCTGCTCAAGAAATATTGGTGTTCCTTGTTCAGCTGTCTTCTTTGTGATCATGTAAATTCACCACTGGGTACACGCCTGGTACTCAAGTCTCAAAGATCTTAAGAACAGTGACAAATAAAGCAAGTTAACTGAGCAGATTCCTAAGATGCTCAGTTAACTTGCTTTAACACCAGATATTAGTCTAATCTATGCTAAATTGGTCCAATTAGAGTAAATGTCTTTCCTAGTGGTGTATGAGTTCTTAAATTTCACCATTTCCTCCTAGTTAATTGCCTTTCTGATAATGGTGTTATTCTCTCTGTCCTTGTGGATTCTTTTCATTGATTTATTTCTGTTCCCTCCCTCTTTCTCCTCTTGAGCTAAAGTGATCTGTGGTATTCTCTTCTGTTTTGTTTTTTTTCCTCAGTTCAGTGAGTTCATTATCTGTGTTAGCAAATCACTGTGCAATTTTGTGATGCATTTTCAGTGTTCTGTTGTCTTCTATTCCATGCAAACATTTGCCCTTGTTGGAGTCCTGTTCTCATCCAGTGGACATGCTGTTCGCTTTGTTTTCTTGTCAAACATTTTTAGGCCAGGAAGTATGATAGCAGTGTCAATTTTTTGTCAAATATTTCACTGCCCCCAGTTTACTTCTTCCACATAGATGCAAAGATTCTCCAACAGCACTAACAGTAAGATATATCAGTGGGTGTTAGTTTGGTTCTGATTTGTTAATTTCTCATGCTTTCTTTCTAGATTTGCACTGACATTCGTCTTTTGGCCAACCTGAAGGAGATAGAGGAGCCTTTTGAGAAAGACCAGATTGGTAAGGGATGAGAGGGTTTTCTTGGACTGGTGTATGTGTCTTTTCCTTTATGTTGGTGTGGCCTTTTAAACAAAGTTAGAAATGTCCCTGGCAGAATTTGCTTTAAATTAACTGGAGTTGACATCGTTAGTGTTTTCAATCCTTTTAAAAGAAAAAGAAAGGAGGGGAGGGGGGAAGGAAAAGAAAAAAGAAAGAACACCTTACCTAAAGATTTATGGATATTAAGAAATTAAAATCAGGTTTGTATTTATGCACTTCATGTGTTTGGGGGGAGAGCAGGGTTGCCTAGAGAGGAGTCTGAGGAGTGCTTGATGTTTTCCAGTCCTCATGAAGCTGACTGGAAAGCAGGTTTTCAGTTCAGCTCAACATTTTGATCTTTGTAAGCAGACAAATCAGGAACAATGAAACTAGGGTGGATCTTGCACCCTTGCTAGAAGAACACCAGTGATGTGATTCTGACACTGTTGGAAAGGGAAAAGGAAATGCAATGTTTTGGCTCCTGGCTGAAAGAAAGTTCAGGTCCCTTAAATAGTTGCATAGAATTTAATCAGTGAATTAAGCCTTAGTCCTGTCTGGTACTTGTACCATTCTACATTCTGTGGATGGTTTTAATACCCATTCACTAGAGCAACAGGCAGCAGTGTAAGCATCTGAGTTTGAAGGGCAGTGTTACTGAGCCGATGGAGGCTCAAACACTGCTAAGATTGCCATGGATAGCCTGGAGAGATGGTGCTAAATACTATTATTGAAAAATAATATTTGTCTCTTGTATGTGGTAGTACTCCTGTTTTCCAGAACTGCAGAAATATCATCTGACTTTTTCTTTGCCCATATTTAGATGTTTCTGATCTGAAGGGGAAAGTGGTGGTGTCATTTTTGATATTATATATTGCCCTTAGAAAATGGTTGTATTTTGAGGCTTTAATCAAAACTATGACTCCTGACACGTTTTTCTCTCCTGGGGAGGACCTTCATCTCTTCTCCCTGAATGCAGCACTCCTTCTGTTGCCCTGTTTGCATCCCTTTTGCTCCTTTGACAGGCTCAAGTGCCATGCCTTACAAGAGGAACCCAATGCGCTCGGAGCGCTGCTGCAGCCTCGCTCGGCACCTGATGACGCTGGTGATGGATCCGCTCCAAACGGCCGCCGTGCAGTGGTTTGAGAGAACGCTGGATGACAGTGCCAACAGGTCTGTTTGGACTGTGCACTGCAGCAGCTGCAGATGCCCTTGTGCAGAAAGGCCCTCTGGTCTCTTTAGAAAGTAATGCCTTTAAGCTAAACCCACAAGATACCATCTTGACAAAAAGCAGTCTCAGTAGAAGCCAGAGACTACAAATTGCTTTCCTCTGTACCGTCAGATAAAAACTGTTAGTTTTTTTTTTAATGTCGAGATCTTCGGCAAAGTAAACCAGCAGTGAAAGGGAGAGCTACAGAAGCCAGGGTAAAAAATTGCTTTCATAGTCTTTCTGTTTCCACAGCACAGTATTACAGTACTCACATTTCTCAAATTCTCTTTGTTTTGTTTTGGATGAAGTTTTTTGACCCTGCTCTTTTTTTCTTCACCTTTTAGAGAATAGTTCAATACCTTAACCCTCCAACTAATTTAAAAAACATAATTGTGAAAAATATTAATTATAAGAAGTAGTCAGGTCTTGGAGGAAGAGCACAATTACTTTTAAAAAAGTTTCATTGAAATCTGTGCAGGTCTTTAGGATATTGCTCAGCAAATTTTGCTTTGTTTTATGATTCTTCATTACGACTATTTTGGGCTGAACAGAAATTATCTACAATTATTATCAAGTAAATTACAGCAATTAAATTCAATGCTTCCATCTTTTATTTAGTACTAACTCTGCATAAAGCTCATACCTGCCTTTGAAACATTTTAGTTTTAAAGTCACACTCTGTTGCAGAATTTGATCTCTTAGAAATCTGTAGACTTTAAGGTATGGCACCTGTGAGACAATGAACAGCAGCAGTTTTGGCTTGATTAATGCTAGATTAATGTTAAGATTGCTAATAAGAATGTTTTTTTAAAATGTCTCCACAAACATAATACCTGCATCAAATTTCATGAAAAAATAGAAGATTTTTTTCCCAGAGGGACCTTACTCCACAGCTCCTAGTCTCATTATAAAAAGAGCTGCATAGGCAGCAGAAAACAATGTAAATTTAAGAGATTGCATACTGGTTGATATAGTTGTATGGTATGTTTTCCCAATAGCTACCAAGTGTTGAGAAATGTACTGTAATGTTTAAAATTTTATTTTCATCTCAGCTAATAGAAAGACTTCATCTTTCCATTTCATTAACCAATTATAAAAATCTATGCCTTGGATTTTTCTTGTTAAAGCTATAGTGTTTTGGAAGGAAGAGAAAGTTCAATCAATCTACAGCCCAGCAAAGTTGTTTTAAGGCACTTTGGTAGAATTGGAGGGCTTAGATGTAGCACAGGGTTCAAGAACTAGCATATTTTAAGAGATCACGGTTTAGGATGGGCCAGGCCCTGCTGCCACAGATGGATGATGCTATGTTTGCTGCATTGTGATGCAGAGCATTTTGCCTGATACAGCTCAGTCCCCGCTACTCTTCTTGTTTCCCTTCTCTGCTTTTTGTCAGGAGCCTGCTTTGTGACCAGGAGCTGGTTTCTTGGAGGAAGCCCTCACCAAACGCATGGATCCCCTTGGAAATTCCCCACTGAGCACAGCCAGGCACAGCATGAGCATGCAGCATGTCTTACTGCTGCAGGGTAGGATCAGTAGTAGACAGTTTAACATAGAACACACAAAGGAAGATCCTTTAGACTGCTGCCCTGTTTCCTATCTGTGTAATCACTGAATTATCTTGGAGCTTTCTATGTGTGCCTTCACCTTATTCCCTCTCCTTTCTACTGAACAAAAAGACAAAAAAAAAGAGAACAGCTCCAGTGTTAGGCCATAGTAATGCTGTTTAAAACATTATTTAGGGGAGCTGAAGGATCTGAGGTGGACTGGAACATGGCTTTGTTGCTGACCAGGTTTTTGGGTGTGTTTTGTAGGCGCGTGTGTCTGGCTGAGGCTTTCCTCACAGCTGACATCATTCTAAGTACAGTGCAAAATATCTCCGAGGGACTCGTGGTGTATCCAAAGGTAAAGCAGGAGATAATGGACTTCCTTGGTAATGCTACAACTATGCCCAAGTGCACAAAAATGCTCCCACACCAAGAATTACATTTTTATTGTTAGTTCAAAGGGTTTCTGAATTTTGCTCTATTCTTGCTGTATCCTCACTGTTGTAGGACATACATGAAAAGCCTCTTTTGAGGTCAATAAGAGAGTAAATACAAAACCTGTCACAAAGGATATTTTTCCCTGAATTACAGAATGGATCTGTAGAACTTTGCAGCGAAAGATACTGTCTAGACAGATCTCATCCAGTCCTGTAACTTACTACAAGTTCAAAAAAAAAATTATTGGACATCTTTTCCAAACTATATGTCTCTTACAAGATACGGCTTCTAAGTATTATCAGCCTCAATATCTGGATTTCCAAAGCTAAGTTCAAAATGACAATTTGTCTTTGCATCATGGGGACAAAACTTTTTATCAGGGCCTGTTAATAGGACAAGGGGTAACAGTTTTAAACTGACAGAGGGACAATTTAAATTATGTAGGAAAGAAGTTTTATTTCAAAGAGGGTGGTGAAACACTAGAAAAGGTTTCCCAGAGAGGTGGTGGATGCCCCATCACTGGCAACATTCAGTGTCAGGTTGGACAGGGCTCTGAGCAACCTGATCTAATTGAAGATGTCACCACTCCTTGCATGTGGTTGAACTAGGTGGCCTTTAAAGGTCCCTTCCAACCCAGATTTTTCTGTGATTCTGTGACCATTGTCCAGTCCTAGAAATTCAAGGGGAGAGGAAAAAAAAACTTCACTGTGAAGTTTTCAGTTGTCTATAGACTTAGTATAGTGCTGTTTCTTTCTTCCTGTTTTTTTTCTTTTTTGTGTGTGTTTAAGGTGATTGAGAGAAGGATCCGGCAGGAGCTGCCATTCATGGCCACAGAGAATATAATCATGGCAATGGTGAAGGCTGGGGGCAATCGTCAGGTACAAATGAAGTATCCAAAATACCTTTGTTTACAGCCTGGTGTTTTCTCCTGAGAAACAAATGTATCTGGGCTCTTGTCCTATCTCACCTTTCTCTGCTCTTCACCTGCTCCCAGAGTTATTAGTATTTCACTTGTGCTGCAAAGCCAGGCTCTGCTCTCAGAGGGGACAGCACTTGTGAAGATCCCTATTTTCTGTTAGGAGCAGTGTGTTTGGGCTCATCTGGCTGGCTGTGCTGGAGAAGAGGGAGACCTATTTTTATGTTTAATACTAGTAGGCATTTTCCTTTTTAAGTGTTTGAAGGAATTAGAACACAGGCTAGGCTTCTTTAAATGGAACATGTTGGCAGTTGGCTACCTTATAAATTAAAAGAGGATGAATCAGTACTGTTAACAAAAAAGGCAAGACTATTCTGAACCACTCATTCATGTGTCATTCTTCCCTAAATCAGTACAGTATACTAACCACTTTGTTTATAGTCCTTCATTCTGCTTCCTGTGTTCAAGCAAGCTGTAATTAAATATTTTCCTTATTAAATAAACTCAGACACAATTAGATTATATTTCCTTATAATTTAATTTCACAATTCAGGTCAAAATTGATAATCAAATTTCCATCTTAATAAAACACCTTATTTTCACTTACCTTTTAGATAATAATTTTTCCTTCTATGATTATTTCCATATCAAGGAGAGAAGTGAAACTTGCAAGAATAATTGAAAGGGTTTGATAGAAGCTTTGAGCAGAATATATGTGGTTTCAGTTTTCTGAAACAGTTGTGGCAAATCACCCATTATATTAGTCAGGAAACATCCTTTTTACCTTTTTTTCCCCTTTGTCTCTGATGTCAGTGGGTCAGTGAGTAAGCTTCCTGACTAAATGCATTAAGGGTCACATCATGTGAATCACATTCTGTGATTCATTTGTGTCTCTTGCTGACTTGGATTCTTTCTGTTTAATTACTTATCCATAGGGCTTAGTATGTTTTTAGAAGGTGTTTATATTCACATTTGTATGTTCTGTTTTCCTGTGCTGGGAACTTTGTTTTCCTGTGCTGGGAACTTTGGAACAGCACATTTTCTAGGCTCATAGCACCAAAACTCACTTCCTTTCCCCAGTGCTAAACAGCTCTCTCCCCTAAACACACAGAAAATAGATCTGTTCACCTGAAACAGGTCAGTGCTGAAGCAAAATGACATTTGGATAGAGGAAGCAGAATAATTTTTGTCCTAACTGTATATCAAGGATAATACATTTAAGGAGAAGATTCCTACATAGCTGTAAATGCAGCCATATGGCTGTATTTTAGGACCAGCATAGCTGTATCTGATTTTGCAGGCGGTACCTGACTACAGTTGTGTTTCCTTCTCCTTACCAATTGATTCCAAAGGAATGTTTTCTTTTCCTCAGTCAATTCTTATGTAGGCCGTGGTTTGCAAAGTCTCACTGCTTGTTAAGTTGGACAGAATCTTTTCTTTTCCCTTTTCAAAAATCTCTAGAGGTTTTACAATTAATAAAAACAAACCATGAATGACTCCTAAGAGTATTTGGGAAATTTGAAGAAGTATAAATTATTTTCATTATGATTAGAATGATTTTCAAATTATTAGAATGTCATTAGTTTATGTTATAGTTCAACAGGGAATGTACATGACATTTGGACTGTTTTAGCCTCAAAGGGCAGATGTGAAAGGATGAAGAAAATCTTGTTTTAATGCAGTGGCACATGAACCACTGCAGTCCAAACTGTGTGTTCTTTTTGCACTGTCCAGGGCAATACGCTTCGATATTTTTCCCTGCCACACAAGTTGGTGAGATGAACATGTGCTGTCAATAGCAATGGAATGGTTTTTTTCTTATTCCATCTTCTTCTCCCTGTACATACAGGATTGCCACGAGAAAATCCGTGTTCTCTCTCAGCAAGCAGCAGCTGTTGTGAAGCAGGAAGGGGGTGATAATGACTTCATTGCCCGTGTCCGTGCTGATCCTTACTTCAGTCCTATCCATAAACAGCTTGAAAGCCTGTTGGATCCCTCCTCCTTCACTGGACGTGCTCCTCAACAGGTGAAGTAGTGGAAAGAGGCTGTGGATTGTAATTCAATGTGTAGTTTAATCCTGCATCCTTTTGTATATAATACGTACACTGTTTGCTATTATATAACTCCAGCTGTACTACTAAGGAAGACACATATTTCTCTTTTGATTTCCTTGGCTTTCTTGTCTTTCTTCCCTATGGCATCACACTTTAGACCCTGGATATACCAGACTGTTGGGTGTGTTTGTGAGAGAGAGAGACTCCAGTGAGACAAGCAGGTCCAAATGCAGAGGAGGAGGCAAGACCTTTTCCTAACTTTATTTTTCTCATCTTGAACAGGTGACAAAGTTCCTGAAGGAGGAGGTTCGACCAGCACTGATTCCATACCAAAGCAAGATGGGTGGGAAAATTGAACTGGCACTTTAGGTATAGTCTGCAAATGTGCGTGGATACAGGAAGATAATAAAAGCCTTATTGACCCGGGTCTATTTACTGTGTCATGTTATTTTGGTTCCCTACAGTACATTTAACCCCCAGAGCTTATAGCCATCTTGATTCCAGATGGGCTTTTCATTCTTTGTCTGCTGTTTGATGGAGGTCACACCTCCATCTATAGTGTTACTGAGAAATGCTCAGTTGTGACAAGGTACCTTTATCACAGCACTTTCATTGGCCCCTTACAGAGCATTGCCAGCTGTTAAAAAGTAATGCCTGTTGCTGCCTGACATTCATGTAGGACTGACTTGAAGAAGAGCAGAGGTAAGGGGAACTGAGGCCACTCCCATTTTCATCTTTCTTTCCATGCCCTGAAACTTTCTCCACAGGTGTCTCAAAGGTTGATAAAAGTTTGTCCTGATTTTCAGACTACTGTGACTTGGGGAGCAAACAGGCCAAAATATTGGACATAATGGGAGAGAGGCCATGGAACGTCATGGCTCATCAAACTGGTGCTTCCTCAGTGCTCCTTTCCTAGTTTAATACTGTAACTGTGGCTCTGTAGCTTCTGAAAATCATTTACAGGTGTGGGTATGAAACCAGTTCATTGTGTTTTGGCTATGTTTGTCATCCTTGGCTGTAGGTGCTTGATAATGAGTGGCAGGTGGACTCTGGCATGTAAGAATTGTTCTCTACTATGAGTTTTGTCTGATAAGGAGAGAAAAAAGATACTGGAATTCATTGAATGCAAAGGAAATTCAAGAGTTTTGGGTTTATTTCTGACAGGAATTACCTGTTTTGTAATGTCTGTGCTTTACTGGACATCTAGTAGTGGATCAAACTCTTCTCCCTTTGACTTAAACTGGAATAATTCCCTTACCTCTTCTTCCATCATTATTACATCACAGAGCGTTTCTTCTGCTTCAGTGCAATAAAAAAGCTCTCTCTGGCCTCTTACTTATTCAGACACTCAGAGGTGACATGATGAGGATTACTTGATGATTTTTGAAGTGTGGTTGCTGAAGAGAATTAAGAAAAGCAGAACTAATTGAAAGAGGCTACCTGCTGTCCTTCAGGTCATCATTGTTGAAAGAGTATTTTAAAATACTGCATGTTTTAATAAGGCTTGTCCTTTTTAAGTAGTTAAGAGCAGTGGGAAGCTTCAGGCTGTGATCTCCTTCCATCCAGATTGTTCTGGCTTTACCTTGCGCCTAGAATATGGCATTCAAAATATCTCAAACATTTGTGAATTTGATGGTGTTTAAAACATTTTGCTTGCTTGTGCTATTAACATTTAATTAGCCATCTGTTTGAAAAGGATAACTCTAATTGAACCCTTGTAATTTTCAGGCTATTACTCAAACCGATAGCCAAGAAAGAAAACAGACAGATGCGTAAGCCATCCTTTTTTGGTCCTCTTTCCTCTTTAAAAAAACCTACCAACGCTGTGTGGAGAGGAGGAACAGTATCTTTTCTCATCATTGGAAATAAATCTTTGTCAAGTAGAGGCTGCCAGCTGTGAGCTGTTGGACTTGTTTTCCTGGAAATTGTAAAACGAGTAACAGTGTTGCAGAGGAAAAGTCATCCTTCTAGAAAATATGGTACACAAATCCTTTAGGAGACTTGCACTCCTTGGTTTGGGAGCTGACTTCCTACTTTGCTGCAGAGTTAGCAGTGGCAACAGCCAGAGATGTTATTCTCCTCCTGTTCTCAGCGCTGGTGAGGCCACACCTTGAGTCCTGTGTCTAATTCTGTGCCCCTCAGTTCAGAAAGGACATTGAGGTGCTGCAGCAAGTCCAGAGAGGGGCAGCGAAGCTGGTGAAGAGCCTGGAGCATAGGTCTGATGAGGAGCAGCCGAGGGAGCTGTTTAGCCTGGAGAGGAAGCAGCCAGGTGGGGATCAGCCTCTTCTCCCAGGCAACAGGACAAGGGGCATAGCCTTAAGCTGGACTGGGGAGATTCAAATTGGACATTTGGAGGAATTTCACAGAAAGGGTGATTACACAGGGTGGTGGAGTCACCGTCCCTGGAGGTTTTTAAGGAAAGACTGGAGGTGGCACTCAGCGCCATGGTCTGGTTGACAAGGTGGTGTTCGGTCACAGGCAGGACTCCATGATCTCAGAGGGCTTTTCCTAACTGATTCTGTGATTCCGTGACAGCTTCGTGAGCCCAGATCACCCTTTGGGCCGTTCGGTGCATGTCCGTGCAGCCGCGCTGAGCAGGACCGTGCCCAGGCCCATTGCGGCGCCTCCCCCGCGCCCGCCGGGCCGCGCTTCCCGGCCTACAGCCCCCGCCACGCCGCGCGCCGCCACCCGCGTCCCGCGCATGCGCCCCGGCAGCGGCGCGTGGGGCCGCCGGGTCGGGGCCGGGCGCCCGCCCTGAGGGGACGGCGGCGGCGGCGGCAGCAGGTGGGTGCCGGGGCAGGTGCGTGCCGGGGCGGGCGGGGACCGCCCTTCGCCCTCCGGGGCTCTCAGCCCTGCACCTCCCCGGAGCGGTGCGCCACCTGTGCGGCGCCCCCTGCCCCGCTGCCCCCTCGGGCGGAGCGGGGCCGAGGCCGCCGGGGCGGCTCCGCTGCCGGGGCCGTGTGCGGGGCGGGTGTGCGCGGCCGCGGCTGCGCTCGCCGGGGAGCAGGGAGGGACCCCGGCCCGAGGAAGGCTCCGCGCACTGGCCGCGCTGACGCAGGGTCTGCTCCGGGCAGTGAGTCACGCTGTGCTTCTCCGCCAGGGCTGCACAGGGCACGTTCTCCCTGCGCGGCTGGGCTCCCCTGCTCCCCGGGACGTGCTCTAACCCGGCCCTGCTCCTGCCCGTGTGCCACTGCCGGGGGTCCTGCTCTGCCATTCTCATCTGCTCTCCACGCCTGCGCCTTATCCGAGGTGCCCCGGAGGAGAGACAGTCTGTCTCCTGTCTGGCTGGGGAGAAGGAACAGTCACGAAACACAGATGGAAATATGGCAGTGTCCTCTAGGCAATGGACACAAATAGACGTGCTGCAGGCCCTGTGATTGTCAGCTGTAATAAATGTTAGAAGGAAAGCAGGACACTGATGTAATTCTTCGTACCTGGCGATGTAAATCCAAGGAAGCAAAGAGCCACAGTCAGCGGATTTAATTCTCTTTACAGGCAGTGGCTGTGGGCTCCGGGACGGCTCTTGATGTCTCTTCACAGAACTGGTAAGAACGGGACAGAAAAATTTCCTATGTGTGGATTTGCTTCCTTCCTAATTTTTTGAGGGATGCCTGAACTTAAGCAGGTGCTTTCCTTCTAAACAAGTCCATTTCAGTGTTGGTGTGGGGGGGTTTATGTGATGTCATAGCTTCCTGCTTCATGATGTCTCAGCCCTACTCTGCATGGCTTGCTGTGATTTACTTATTTTTAAGGGGGGAAGTGGAAATAAGAATAGTGTCTTGAGGAAATGGAGGATCCTTTAGTGCAAATTAATGGGAGAACGAAGCAGTCTTACTAGAATTAAGGTCAGTGGGCTTTTAGTAGAGCTAGATTGGATCTTAAAATCACTCAAGAAAGAACTGTCAGCCTAGCAGGACTGGGACACTACTGTGCTTTTGCTGAGCTGTTGATCAGGATACAGTTGCTTGCTGGATAATCTGAATTCTAGAATAGTTTTTCAGCTGCTACGGAGTTTAGAGTGGTGGTCTGGAAAGAAACAGCCACTGGAACAAAATTCAATTTCATTATTTATTTCTGGATCCACACAATGTGTGTGTGACTGTCCCTATGCAGAAACAAAGGCTGAATTCCTACTCTGGAGAGTTCATAAAGTAAAAGGAAGGGAGGAGGGTGAGAAGAGGCATGACATGTAATTAAAGAGGTCAGGGTGGGGCCTGGTTGTGTCATGTTAATAGAGTGTTCATTCTGTATTTAACAGATTAAAATAACAAATACTACCTATCTTAATTTCTGTTTGTAATAATATTTTGATAATGTGGTCTGATATTCTTAGGGAGATGTCATTCATCTCTTCTGAAGAAGGATGAAGGGAATCCCTGAGGGGCAGCAGAGAGGAGGGGCATATTTCTGGAGGAATTGCACTGGTCAGGGAATGATAGAATTGAGGTGAGGAAAGTACTGCACGCTTGCTCAGGAAATATTTCTCCAGTTTTAGGGGTCTCTGCTAATGTTGTTTAGGTTTTTCTTCTTTGCTGTGCTTTTAACCTATCACTTTCTCACAATGTGGGACCTCTTGCTAATCTCAGTGTTCTAAAGCCTGATAATCTTAAAAGACAGGCAATAATCAAAATATTTGGCTTTTAAAAATTAATATGTCTTACCTAAGGTGGCATGGTAACAGTAGAGATTATTGGTTAAAAGATCTGTGTGAGACCTGCCAGTCCTTAGTCCCATTCCTGGTGAATTGATTTGTGTGTTGCAAAATTATTTCCCATGTTTGGTATTTGGTAGGCTTTGACAAAAGAATTGGTGATGCCATGTTTGAGGCAGTAACTGTTTTAGAAATGGTTGCAATGATGCTTCTTCCTGGCTGTTAATTGCAAACCTCACCAACACATCAGAAGTAACAAGAACTTTAAAAAAATAAACCCTGAGGAGTGTTGCAACTCTATATGCAGTGGTAAAGTTAAGGTGCTTTATATTTTGATGTATGTGGTCCTACAGCTCCCCTAGCTAAATCAGCCATGACCCTTGCTGGTGATCTGTATCACACTGGTTGTTCTAGATCCTACCCTAATTCAAATGGATGATACAGAGAATTTGCAACTGTCCAGTAGGAGGAGGTAAACAAACAGCTTCATTCTGTCTTGTGAGTGCAGTGTCCTAAGTGTCCCTTAAGAGATGCAGAGGTTTTGGTACTTCAGGTTTGTGGTTTGTGTCCTCAGCCACACAAAGACCTGCCTAAACTTTCTTCTCTGCCACTTTTTATCCCACGGTCAAGGGTTTTTGATAATAAAACTTACACAGGCTGAGTATCTGGGAATGCTGGGGAAAATCTCACTTGTCAGCTGTGTTACTGTTGACACAATACTGTTGGGTAAGGAAGAAGAGAAGGATGTTGTCTTGCCATATTTGTTTTGTCTTTGAGGAGGTTTCAGATTTTTTTAAACTGGAGTGCAACCAGGTACATTGGTAACAGAGCAATTTTGTTTCTGAATTAAGGAAAACGCCCTGGAAGAAATGCAAACAGGCTTGTTTTATGAGATAGGGGAAGAGAGTATATTGGTATTAGTATGACTACGAGAACTATTGTTACTGCCCAGTAGGAGCTGGCTGGGAAGAATTTGATGATTCAGAGATGAGAAGGTCCATAACCAGGTAGTCCTTTTTTCCTCTGAAGAAGAAATCTTCCTGATCCCCAGAATCAGAAAATATCAGAGGTTTTGTCTTGTTTTGTTACAAATGTTAACAATCATTGTATATTTTGATTTTTTCTCCTCTTAAGTTGTCTGTGCATATAAATTTCTGCAGGAGCAAGATCTGAGTAGTCTAACATGACTACTAGCTCTCTAGATAAGAGCTTTGCAAACAGTCCTGAGAGGTGTTTTGAGTGTTACTAACCTCTTCAGAAAGTTGAGTCCTGTGAAGACAGAACCCTGAAGGAAAAAAGTTTTTAATGCTGTGGGATATACTTGCCTTAAAAGCCATTTTCTGGAGCCAAATGAAGTGAGACCTGCCTAGAGTCCTCTGAAGTGAATCTGACTTCTTTGGGAATATTGGAGCGAATAGGAGCAAAACGGCTACAGAGAGTGACCTGAAATGAGCCTTTCCTGTGCCTCACCAAGGTAACAGCAAATCATGACAGCAAAACCTCTGCAAATCCTCTGAGGCCCTGTCAAGGAAGGGCTTGTTCAGGCCCTTGTTCCATTGTCACTGGGAGCAGTAGGATGAGACCAGCTTGAGAATCAGACTTGCACCTGGGTGAGTCTACAGGGCTGGTGATGGAGACAGCCTCAGATGGCTCTGCTTGTCACTGCTCAGGACAGGAGTGTGATATCAAAGACTTCATAATACCTGACTTCCAGTAACTGTCAGTAGTGTCTTTTAACCTTTCTTTGATTGGTACAGCCCCGCATCTCTAACAGAAATATTTTCTTTCAAGTTTCTGTGTACAAATGAAGCTGTATAGTTGTGACTGCTTTCTACGGATATCTCATAAATAGTTTGCAGTCTTGCAATGGACCAGAAGGTAAACAACTCTTCTGAAATTTTTTTGGGA
The DNA here is from genome assembly GCA_030060385.1 of Muscicapa striata striata. Classification (NCBI taxonomy): domain Eukaryota; kingdom Metazoa; phylum Chordata; class Aves; order Passeriformes; family Muscicapidae; genus Muscicapa; species Muscicapa striata. The sequence continues at coordinate 122,245 of JAREIS010000459.1, read as the reverse complement.
AAAACAAATTTTGTAGAGTTCTGCAGAATTGCCCTTGTCCTGCACTGTACTTGTTTGGGTGAAAATGCCCATTTATTGTGCAGTACTTGACCCTCATGGAAGATATGTTTAGACACTAATCAGAAACCTTTGGTATATATTTGCATAGTGGTGTTTAACATGGAATTGCCTTTACCCTAAGCCTTGAAGACTAGGATTGACTGCAGGCCTGCCTTTTTTTGGCACATACAGGTTTTCTTGCCTCTATGTTGGAAGCAGTGAGAATTTTGCTATGCAGTGAGAGTGAACACCATGCTTGTTTGTAACCTGGCCTCTTTTTCTAACCTCATTTGATACAGACAGAAAACCCCCAAAACTGTTGTTCCAGTACTCAGTTGTGATCCTCCTGTTTGAGTTGCAAGGAGCACTCTGTATTCCTGTCACGTATCTTTTTACCACTCTAATAATGTGAGTACTGGGAAAGGGGAAACTCCTCCTCTTCCTCTGATCCCAAGGGTCTTGGCTAGCAAGAGGTTCTCCACAGAGGTGCAATTCATGCTTAGCTGGCCTGCTGCTTGCTTTGGAGCCAGGTAAATAAAAGGCAGTTCTGCTTTAGAAATAGAATACCTGTCGATGTGTAGGATATCTGCATTCCACATAAGTAGGTGTTACATAGGAGTGTTTCTGAGACAAGTTTGACACATTGAACTGTGGTCAGGAAGTCCATCTGTGGTCTGTCTGTCCAATGCGTAAGCGGTTGGAAGCAGGATTCCGCTTTTTCACATCCTTATTTTCAAAATGGAGATGCAATAGGAACAAAATTGCAAGTTACTTGTTTTGCTCCTTTTGTGTAAACTCACCATGGTTCAGTAGCTTAAGTTCCACTGGGAATGTCTCTGTCATTGCAGCAGGCGTTGCTGGACACAAAGCAGTGTAAGGACCAGAACTTTTGCATGGAAGTTATGATTCTGCACAGAATTACATTTTCAGTGAGGGCAGGAATCTACAAGGTGCTTTATGGCAGGAGACATAGAGTTCCAATTTACTTTTTGTTGTCTCTGTTGTTCTAATAGCGCCCTGAGGCAGCTGGGAGGAAACACTTTGCCTTGGCACATTCCTGCTGTCTGTATGTGATCCCAGTTGATGACTGAGCAGCACTGGAGTCCTGGGTGGTGCCTGTGCAGTCAGTGGCATAACCTGTCAGCAGCCTGCCAGTTTGCCTGGCTCTGCAAGCCTCCCCCTTGCTGCTCTGCAGGTCTCTCATCCCCCTTTTGAGACCTGCACTAGGCTTTTGGTGCACCTGATTCACTTCCAATGCTACAAGAAGTGGGCTGAGGGCAGTTAAAGTTCCCAGTTCTTTATTCCCAGTCATGCTGTAGAAAGGAGGCCTGAAGGCCACTTCCAGCCTGCATTTGTACATGTTGCTCGACACCCAAAGCAGTGTGAGCCTGGTTGAGGTTTGTAAGCCTCAGACAGAAAATTTTGGGTGAGCCAGCTTTGCTAACACCATATTGACTCTTTAACCAGTGTCTGTGTGGGATTCTGCATTTTTTACAAAGCCAGGGTGTCAGGGACAGGAATTCTCTGCATCTTGTCTGCCTCTTGGTCAGGTGTGTGGCTGTGCTTTGCTCACTTATGTATTTGTGAAGCTGGGGTTCTCTGCTGACTGTGCACAAAGCAAATATTGACTTGTGAACTAATGGCATTTGCAGCTCCAGGATATGCCTTTGCCCAACCTGAGGGAGACACTGATGGGGGAAGGGAAGGCAGGCCAAGGGCATCCTGCTGAGAGTTTCCCTTGGACATTTCATTGAGTAAATCAGGATGATAATTTGGAAAACATAAGTTTTCTGGTTGTGAGAAGATGAAATTAAACTGCCTGGTTGTGCAGAGCTTTTGTCTGATTTCTGAGAGAGGGAGATGTGAAATTGGACAATCTACTTGGGATTTCAGAAGCTGAGCTGGAAGAGGCTTCTAGAACTACACCAATGTGCATAGCCTCCTAATGGGTACTGAGACTTTCACTCACTTTTCTGTCTTCCAAAGCTTTTTTTCTTTGTAAAGGAAGAGAATAGAGAACAGTGGAAACCAGCTGACAGTCCAGAGGTGGCAATGGGATTTACTGCATACACTGTTGCTTTCTGTTCATTAAACATAAAGGAAAATAGTTTTTCCAGTGCTAGCTTACTGTCAGAAGACGTGTTGTAACTGTCAGAACAGAGGTGCAGTTCATGTAACAGTTAATGAAAATGTTTCTAGAAAGAGTTGTTATGCTTGTTCTGCTCCTTCTGAGGATACTCAGTGGAGGTTCCTGCATAGTTACTGATTGTAAAGTTTTCAGAATACAAAAACATTGCTTGGTAAAATGTTTGTCTTCTGCACAGTCTGCTAAAGGTATGCTGCCTTTTTTTGTGGATTTTTTTTTTTTTTTTCCTCAAAATCAGTCAGGGAAGAGCACTCCTGGGGAGGAGTTTCTGTCCCAAGATAAAACTCCTATTGAAAGGCTCCAGACAGCATCATTTTGTGCTTAGCACATCCAGGCATTACCACCACAGGCTTAAGTGGAGATCACATGGCAAAAGAGACCAAGCAGGTAAAACACAGGAGATTGCTATCCAGTGTTTGCCAGGAGCCAGGTAATTGAAATCTTTCATACTACAGCTGTGGGGAAGAGCCAGTGTGTCCAGGGGAGGCACAGTATTTCCAAGTGGAGGTAAATTTGCAGGACTCCTTTGCAAACATCAATTTCCAAAGGACACCTGCACTAGAAAATAAACTAATTGGACATAATCCTTTATGGTGTGTGTTTGCAACTCCAACAAGGGTGTTGCAGGTGGAGTTCTTCACATGGCTATACCTCATGCTGACTGCATGCTTTCCCTTGCAGCCTTCTTTTTCAGGTACATCACACCTGTCTTCTAGCAGGCTGGAATCAATGGTCCTGTGATTTATTTTGGACTCTGAATTCAAAAAGTAAATCTGTGATTGACAGGTACTATTTGCATTTTAGCAAAAAATACATTTCTTTCAAGATATGAAGACTACCTGTTGTATGACCAAAATTGCTTCATCTAAGAAGCTTAAATTGCCTTTAAACATGGGAGATGCTACTTAATATATGGGTGAAACTGGTTTTAATTTCATAGTACTGAGAATTTGGAATTTCTATTAGTATTTGTTGGATCGGATGTGTTTTTTCCTTTATATTTCTTACTGTTGCTTTTTTTCAGAAGAGTGTATGTTGCAAATAACAGCAATTTCACACATATGGTTTTATTAGCTTTGTCGAGCTTTATTAGCTTTTTCTTACTTGCCATCTCCTGGCTAGGAGAGCTTGAGAGTTGCTTTAAGTTTGTATCCCTCAGCCAAAGGAAAGACCTTCCTGTGTCAATCCCACATACTAGATATCCTCCTCCTTCTGGCTCTCACTAGGTGGTGCCTGGCTGTGTCAGGGAACCTTCTTCCCAGTTCCTGTAGTGCTGAAAGTGCTGCTTCAGTGGCCTCAGCACCTTCTCTGGGAGACACCTGGCTGTGAGGGTAGTGCCCAGGGCAGTGAGCCTTCCCTTGGTGTGATTCCTGTTGCTCACCCTGCCCTTCTGCACAACCACAGCCAGCAGCAAGGTGAGCGTCACGCTCTCTCTGGGCTCTGTCCCAGATGGGTGCTTGCAGGAAGGTTTCTATGGGAATCAGGGGCAGGAAAAACCTGCCCACCAAGTTCAATGCTCTAATGTCAGGGACAGGAGAGCAGGCAGGGGAGTGATCCCCAGCAAGGCGGAGGCCAGGGCGTGGTGACATGGAAAGGGAGGGTGTTCCATCTGCTACACCTGTCTTGGGACAAGGAGAAACTCACTCAGCACTCTCCTGCCCTGTTTCCAAGCACTGTGGTTAATTCCCCTGTTAGGAATTTTTTTCTCAGCCACATGCCTGACACCCTGGCCTGGCTCCTCTACAGCAGGTTGGGTCAGCAGTGGTTGTGCATGCAGTGAAGGTGAATAATGGCTGAGGGGAATCTCTGCTCACAAACTCGAGGCACTGAGGGTGGATTCAGAGCACCAGCAATGAGGCAGATGTACCACGTGGTGACTGCCTTCCTGATAAAAGCCATTGGAAACAGGGTTAAGTGGGCTGAGATAAGGCAGGGGAGGAGGACACCTTGCAGGCTCAGGAACAGAGCAGTCATGGTAGCAAGGCAGTGAAAAAAGCATCAAAATACATTCACAGCAATGTTAAAAGGGAAGTAAGTAATATCAGCCAATTACCTGCTTGGGGTGCATGCCCTGTGTGTTCCCATTTAATACAAGCATGCTCATTTTGTAGTTGTTGTTTTATCTTCAGCTACTAAGAAGAGTTGGTGCTAAGGGAACAAAAGAGATGAGAGCATGGAGAAGAACAGATGGACATTTACAGAACTGGTGGACATGCAACTGACCATCCTGTGGACAACATTACTTCCCAGAAACAAAAGCTGGATTTTATTTTTTTGTTTGTTTGTGATTTTTTTTGCCCTAAGAGTTGGTGTCAGAATGGATCAGAGTGTCTGTTCATCTGTGCTAGCCTTTCTCAGGCAGTGAGCTGTTTAAATCTGTAAGGAGGAAACCTTATCATTTTTGTTCCCAGACACAGATGTTTTTTATGCTTTTGCATCTCAGCTTCTTATCTTGGAGTGCTGTAGCAAGTTTCTTCCTGGCTGCAAGTGCTCACTGGAAAGCTCACTGAGATGCAAAGGCAATATAACCTTGTTCTAATCAGCCCTGGAAAACAACTTGAATAGAGCCTGTGGGATGAATCCCTGGGGTTCCTCCTTTTAGCAGCTTACAGTCATAAGTAGCTTTACTGAAAAGGGAAGCTGGAAAAGACGTTCTAGATGTTCAAATGTTAGTTTCTCCCAGGTTCTTTCCCAAGAAAGTGTGGGTGACTGATCTATCCCAGCACTGGCTTTATCTCTGCTTGGTAAAGGTGACTCTTGCTGTCTCCCATACACAAATTGTAAGATTGCTCCTAAAGTCAAGAATCTCTCTGATTACTGAACTATTCAACTGCTTTTCTAGAAATCTCCTTAAAAATCCCCATAAAGATCTGCTGTTAACTAGTGTCAGGAAAGCAAGGAGGGGAGCTCTATGGCCTGATGTACTTCAGAGGAGCCTGGTTTGTGACTCCTTGCAGAGGTACTGGATAGCATCTTGTCCACATCCACGTACTTCAAGGAGTTGTATTCTGCAACTCTACACACTTTACTCCTGTGCTTTGTGGTGCTACTCCTAAAATATCTTACGGATTTATTGCGTCTAATGATATCTCCTTAAACACTTTTCACTGCTCCTGTCCCTTCTCCATGGTCAGTGGCTTCAGAGAATGATGATGTATGGGGTGTTTTCTTAGTTTACATCACTAAATACAGGACTCACAATACGCAATGGAAAAGGTGTTAAAAGTTGACTTGTTTTTTTTAACATTCTTTCAACCAGCAATGCTGTTATTTCCACAAGAAATCTGGCAAATGATGGTGTGCTCTTTCTAGCTGGTCAGTTGGTATGAAACCAAAAGGAAATTCCAGTCTCTGGAATTTATTTCTTGTGGGGGTGGAACTTAAATACTAAGGAATTTAATTTTCACATGAGGAAGTTGTGTGTGAGGGGTCTATCAGTCCCCCACCGTGTTCTTAAATGCCAATTGAATTCTCTCATCACCCTTTTTTTTTCTTTCTATAACAGAAGTGTAACATCTCACCTCTGTGGACAGCATTTCTGGATCTGCTGACACCTGTGCCACTCAGCCTTGCCTAGTGCAATGTCAGGTGAGCACACAGAAATTGACACAGTATCTTCTCATTGGGCTGCTTGTTCTGTATTCAGCTGAAACTACGTAACAAAGGTTTTGGTTCCAAGAGCCATCCTTTACATGAACATACTTTCTGGTCAGATTGAGAGAGAGGAAACTTTGTGGCCCAGCAGCCTTTTCACTCAGGTGAACTCAGTTTCTTCTTTTACCACATGGATTTTTCAGCCATAGAACAGAGAGGAAAAGGAGGTTGAAATGTGGTCTGCCTTCTCCATTTTTCCTTAAGATTTGCTCGATTCTGTTCTCCCCCCAAGATTTCCCCCAAAGTGAGTGGCTCACAATACCTGTGAGAGATTTTTTGCTGTACAGTGGTAGCTTTGGACAGACAGAATGCTGAAGAGTAACTGGAGTTCAGTTGTGGACTTCTGAGATACAAGCTTTGCTAAAACTAGGTCTTCTCCCTAGAGAAGCCAACTTTCCTACCCTGTGCTCTTTTTTACACCTTCCTTCCTGGTCCAGGTGGTTATTTCAGGGCACATAACCCTGGAGGAGACTATTCTTCAAGGCCAAGTACACCTTTGTCTTGCTGATAGAACAATAGAAGACTTGGGTCATGTTTATGTGCTTCAGTTGCAAGATTTGATGTCTGCTTGTATTGCAAGGGAAGCTGTTCACTGGGATTCTACCTGAGACTGTAAGGCTGCTTGTCTTGAACACAAAAGACCAAGATTATAAGCACGCTTGTATTGCTGCAGCTCTCTATACATGGTCTGACAATATCCCAGCCTGCTGGGCAAAAAGGGAGAAGTTGAGCATCTTTCTGAGGGCTCTGATTTTCCATTCTGGTGCCTGAGTTTCAGGAAGCTCTGGAGTGCTGCTGGTGCTGGTCCATAGGAGGAATTTACTTCTGCAAAATAATATTTATTTGGTGATGATACCCCTGGCTTTTTGCTGATCACACAGCTTTTCCAAGCAGGTGAATGATCATATGATGCCATGGAAATATTTCTCTTCCTAAGAATCTCTTTCTTAGAGGAAACTCCATTTGGGCCTTTTGCCCAATAAAAAGGAACAGAACCATCTGAAATTACTGGCTTCCCTGGTCAAGTGGGAGCTGTCTCAGTGTTTAGAGTAGCAGTAGCAACAAACTGATGAGTGAGTCCTTCCCGTGTGGGAACAGTCTGTATGGACTGTGCATCTTCCAAGGGTGTTCTTCCAGGTTTTCACTGCTATGTGTTGATCTCTTTCTGTTTAGGCCATCACACTCCCTCTGCTGGAGGTCCCTTCTCAGCACTCACACCCAGCATTTGGCCTCAGGAGATCCTGGCAAAATACACACAGGTACAGTGTGGGGCAGGGTGGGGGTGTTCTCTGGCTCTGCAAAAGTAGAGGGAACCTGATGTTTTTTGAAAGTCACAGGGAAAAGGAGGGAGAGGTGCACTTTTCCTCCATTGCTTTGGTTGTGGACTTCACATGTTTTGTGGTTGCCTTCTGGCTCTTGCAAGAGGTTCTTGCAAAGCACAAAGAAACTTCTGTGAATTATTTCCCTGGTTTTTTGCAACTATTGCTCCACTGTAAAAATGTTGACACCCTCAGGGAGCCTCTGTCATCATCAAGCTACTCTGGATGGCTTGTGCATGGCAGGAAATGCTAGCCTCAAGCTTGTAACCAGGTGGGTAGAGCAGGAAGGAAGGAAGCAGCTGTGGAATTTTGAAATTTAGCTGCAGTGTTTGCTGAAAGCAGATTAAAGCTTTTTTATGGAGGCTTGTGGGCAGTGCCTGTCGCTTCTTGGGTGCTGCCCAGGTGCAGTGCTTGCAAAAGTCCCCACAGGAGGTGCAGGTGGACTTGCAGGAAAGGGGAGAGAGCAGTAGGTTTTTACTCCTAAAAAAAGCCTGGAGGTGATCTCCAGTATGTGTCTCCCAGTACACCCCAATGCCAACCATGAGCACACATGAGGAAGGTTGAGATTTGGGTCATGGACCTTAGGTTTCTTTGGACTTGCATCACAGGTGAAAATCACAGTTTTGCCTGCTGCCTTTCAAAGGAAATTTGAGAGCAACAGGCAGGAGATGGAGTGGTGCAGGGAGCTAGATTTGCAGTGTGTTTGCAGAGGTAACAGGAAGGATGGCTGTGCATTAGTGATGCAGACAGTAGAGACCACTTTAGCTGGTGTGTGTATATTCCTCTGTCCATGAGGAGGGCTGCATGTCCCCCCAGGTGGGCAGTTCTGATTTTGATAAGATGCTGAGCTCAAGTCCTGCTGGGAAAGTCTGTATAGTTTTTTTTTCCATGGAGAAGTAAAAATGGGAATGGCAGGCAACATCTCAGCTGGGAATTGTGGTGGGGGGCTTTAAAAATTAAAGAGCAAGGGGTCTAGTTGTTCAAAGAGCACAGAGTGGGCAGTGGTGGGATGAGGCAATATCTATGTGTGTCTGGTTATTCAGTGATAAACTGCTGAAAATGTCTTTTCCTACCTCACATTTCCCAGAAAGAAGAATCCGTCGAGCAGCCAGAGTTCCGCTATGATGAATTTGGTTTCCGAGTTGACAAGGAAGGTAAAACCAGTCCCATCCCTCCCGCTTGCATTGTGTCCAGCCCTTCCCATGCTTTCAAGTGTGGCAGGATTTTGCAGTCATTCTGTGCTAAGTCTTATCTACTCACCTGTTTCTGTATCCTACCATTTGTAATCAAGTGCATTAGGTGTGCTGGCCTTATGGAAGCCGAGAATATAGACTGTGCAGCAGTCATTTCCATCCACTTATGCTGTGCCATGGGGAAGAGGGAGAAAAGTTGAGGAGTTACCATTTCCATTAGCAGCTGTATGCTGGAGAAGGGCAACTTTCCCAGGTCACAGTGGGATCTCCATTATGTTCAGTAGCACAGCAAGGGCTCATAGCAGGCACAGTGAAATGCGCTGTCTGCAGAAAAACTCATGACCAAGGTGAGTGGTGGTATGTTCTGCCCACCTCAGCATCTCAGCAAAGTGTGGGTCAAATGGTTGTGGAAAAACCTACATCCTAGTTTTTCTGCAAACTATGGAGGCAGGCAACCAAATAGAAGGAGGCGTGGAGTGCTGTTGAAGCTAAGCATTGAACTACAACAGTAGGCTGCCTTAGCAAAGAGGAAGAGAAAGAAGTGAGAGATGTAGGAATTGTTTAATGTGCTTGGGAGGGGGTCATTCAGGCTGTGTAATGTAAGGGTTGTTTGCATGTGTGCCCTGAGGCACCTTGAGGCATAGAGGATCCTCTTTGAAGAAATGACTTCAAGATGAGGACAGAATGCAGTGATTTTTTTTTTTTTCAGCCAGAACATTTGTTAGACTTGTGCATTATAAAATCAGCAGAAAGATTTGGAGTGCATTGTTGGGATGTATTGTATGGATGAAGGACAGAGTGCTTTATGTCAAACCTGTCCTTGTGCTAAAGTATCTATTTTAGGAAGACAGCCTCATGTTAAGGTGCTCTCTCATTGTGAATTTGGAAGTGTCCTTATTAAAGCATTTTTGGTGATTAAATATCCCCAAAGTTAACATTTTGCACCTCATTACTTCTGTGAGCATATAGCTTCTACTTTCCAGCTCTGAGGCTTGCTATGCTTTTGTCAGCCCGATTTACAGATCCTTACAAAACCCAGCAGGATATCTTCTGCCAGGATCTTGTTTAATTCCAGCCACACTGTGCTCTAAATTATAAGTAGAGACTAGATGCCTTCCAACAGCTTCTTAGTTCTCAAGGTCCCAAGCCTTTTGCTTATGACCATAAAATTTGCTGCATGGAGCAGGCAGTTAGAAACCAACCTTTGCCTTTCTGCGTTCTGACTGAAAGATATGAATGTTTTGAGTGTGATATTTTTAGATGGCCATCCTATTCACCATCCTGCCATGTGTTCATTTCCTCACCTGTTCCCTCTCTCATTCCTTTCTCCTCCCTTTCCTGAGGCAGATGGTGCTGAGCCAAACTCCAGCAAGCTTCTGGGGGTCCCATTGACGGAGGAGCCACAGCAGAGGCTCAAGTGGCAGGCTCATCTGGAATTCACACACAACCATGATGTGGGCGACCTCACCTGGGACAAAATTGAGGTCACCCTGCCACATTCAGACAAGCTGCGCTCCCTGGTGCTGGCCGGCATCCCACACAGCATGAGGCCACAGGTGAGAGTGCTGCCTGTTCTGGGCAGGTGCTCCTGCCTGGAGTAAGAGATCATGGAATGGCATCTCTTTGTTGACGGGGTGCCAGATTATGGCTTTCTGTGTCCTGCTGAGTGACTTCTGTCTCTGTTCACCCTGTCCCCCCAGCTGTGGATGCGCCTTTCAGGGGCTTTGCAGAAGAAGAGGAACTCAGAGATGTCATATCGAGATATTGTGAAAAACAGCTCTAACGATGAAACCATTGCTGCCAAACAGGTAGGAGATATTTCCTAGTGCTGAGTGGGAAGAAGGGCAACATTTGCTGTGTGAGGAAGATGGAGTGTCTGCCTGACACCTGCAGTACAGCAGTTGAGAGGATGTATGGTTAAATCCTGCTAAAGCTTAATCCTGTGAGGCATATTTCTACTCTGTTTTGTTGGAATAGCAATTGTTTAGCTCTGCTCTTTCCTAGGACAGCAGGGAAAGGGTTTGATCCATGCTACTTGCAGACTAGAAAAATGCTGCAGTTGCATCTCAGCAAATATCCTGATACTGAGGAAAGAGTGAAAAGCTGACAGATGCACCTCTGTTGAGGTTGTGGCAGCTGCTTTTAGGGCCTGTCTTTGTTCCCTCGAACACAAAGTTTCCAAACACGAACAAGACTATTAAAGAGTGTTTTGCCTCTTCCTTTGACCTCATGGATTTGGACTGGTTGTTGGTTTTTCTCTGGAATACGTTTGTTGGGAAGCCATGCTTGAAATCCAAGCAGATGTAATTCCCAACTAGTGTATGTTTCTTATTGTCAGTGGTGAAACTAGGGTCTGGGTTTAGACAAGTATTTCTAGGGATTTCTAACTACTGTCTGCACTGGCATTTTCCCATGTCAGTGAATTCAGGCTGTTAAACTGACCCCAGGTGCTTGGACAGGAGCACCTTCTTTGGTGCCTGTGGACTTACAGGTGGATGTGGGGAAGCAGAGTTCCCTGAGGCCAGGGGAAGTGCAGAGAACTGAAGGCAGTTTTTCAGATGCTGCAAGCTGACTCTCTCCTTGTTTGTGGCTGGCTGCCTGACAGATTGAAAAGGACTTGCTACGCACAATGCCCAGCAATGCCTGCTTCTCCAACATGAACAGCATCGGGGTGCCACGGCTGCGCAGGATACTACGGGGACTTGCCTGGCTCTACCCAGACATTGGATATTGTCAGGGCACTGGCATGGTAACCTGCTTTCAGAGTGTCTTTGTCATAGGGATCAGTTTGTCTCTGGTTGCACAGGAGCAAATTATTTGAGGTAGTGCTGCCAGATATTGTGGTCTCCAGCTGAGCTGAAGAGAAATCTCTTCCACCTGGAACACTTTTCCTAAGGCAGGGAGAGCAGAGTAGCACCACACATCCAAAGATATGGAAGACTTTGGTCTGTCTATTGGGGGTGGGGCAGTCATTATACTGAGGAGAAATCCCTTCAGTGAAGACTGCAGTAGAGCTCCTGTGGAAGGAAGTTTTTTGTCACCTAGATACTGGTCCATCTCTCCACGTGAGAAGTGGGGAAAGAGTTCTACTCCTCTAAGAACGTGCACTTTCTCGTCCTTCAAAATCCTAGGTGGCTGCCTCTCTGCTGCTCTTCTTGGAGGAGGAAGATGCCTTCTGGATGATGTGTGCTATCATCGAGGAATTGGTTCCTGCCTCCTACTTCAGCACCACTCTCATGGGCGTGCAGACAGACCAGCGTGTCCTGCGGCAGCTCATCGTGCAGTACCTGCCCCGCCTGGACAAGCTACTCCAGGAGCACGACATTGGTAAAAGTGTGCCCTGGAAATTTCTTGCCAGGGTGACATGCAGACAAAGAGTATTGTTGTTTTTTCACAAAGGGTACCATCAGGGAGAGGAGCAAACCTCCTGACCCTGGAGGCAATGCGTGGGTGAAGGCTCTCAGGAGAGTCCATCTTCACTGGTTGACTGACTTCTTTTGTGGTGATTATTTTCCATGTCTCTGTTCACAGAGCTCTCCTTGATCACCTTACACTGGTTCCTCACCTCCTTTGCTAGTGTTGTTCACATCAAGCTGTTACTGCGTATTTGGGATCTCTTCTTCTACGAGGGCTCTCTGGTGCTGTTTCAAGTCACTTTGGGCATGCTAAGTATGAAGGTAATTCCCAGCTCTTCTCCCTCTTTTATAGTACTTCAGTGTTTAATTCTGAGATTCTGGGGCAAGAAGGTTTTCTGTCCACTTGCTGTATGTGGTTTCAGAGTGTGTTAGGAAAGACGACTTCGTGCTGCCTTTCGAACTGGAGGCTGTGAAAATCTTCTAAGGCATTCACAGAAATTAGAGGTTGCTGTTTCCTGTGCATATCTCATTTGTTGCCACATAATTAAACCTCATCAGCTGCCACCCTCTAATCAGTCTAGATCCCGACCTGAGGGTCCATCTTATCTAAACCTAAACCAAGATACCTCTTGATTTTGCGCCGAGAAGGAAAGAGAAAGCCAAAGCTGTGATCATCTGGGAAGTTTTGGATGGCATTGCTTGAGTGCTATAAGAGATGAGCATTGTTCTGACTGCATTTGATTTGGCTGGCCTGATCTTTTCCTTTTCTATGTGAAAAACAGTTTTGTATTCAGTTTGCTGTGTAAAGGGCAGGGATGATCCTGCTGGGAGTAGGGAGAAGATGGAGCACAGTTTAACATGGTAGGTGCTCTAGAGTGCAGCTGCTATTCTCTTATCGCTAGCAATATACCTGATGTGGCCAGTCCTAGTGGTTGATGCAGAATAGATTTGAGCTTGGTTTTCTGTGCTAATTTGATTTGATTTCAATGATGAGTGCTGTGATTCAAAAAAATGCCAGCTATAATTCTGGGAGGAGAGTGCAGCAGAGCAGTAAAAAATGCTGTTCTCCTCTCAAAAGTATCTAGGACTTCTCCTGTTGAAAGTTTTTTTTAATGCGGCTTTCTAGTTGTACCTGCCCAAGCTATACACTGAATGTAAAACTGCACCTAGCAGCCTCAGGAGCACAGCTGTCGTGTTCACCCCTCCATGAGGCCAAAATGCCTGTGTTGCTGCAGGAGGATGAGCTGATCCAGTCCGAGAACTCTGCCTCAATCTTTAACACGCTGTCAGACATCCCGAGCCAGATTGAAGACGCGGATGTGCTGCTGCGAGAGGCCATGCGCGTGGCCGGCTCGCTGACGGACGTGGCGGTGGAGACCCAGCGCCGCAAACACCTGGCCTACCTCATCGCTGAGCAGGGACAGCTGCTCAACTCCAGCACCACTGTCAACAACCTATCCAAAGTGAGTGCACAGGGTCCCACTGCCTCTGCTGCTCCCTTGTTACCATTCCTCGCGGATTCCCACCCAACTGCGGTTTGTGAGCAAGAGGTCTTTCTGTTTGAGAGGATTTTTGGTTCCAGGATAATTGTTACCCAGTGAAAAAAATGTATTGGGAAGTTCTGTATCAATGCAATGCTGCCAGATCTGTCCTGGTTGATAATCCCCAGATGAAAGGGATATTAGCGTTGATTGTAATTATTATTCACGGGGGTGATGATGAAATTATGCACTTCATTGATGGAAACTAAAAGGAACAACATATGCTTATTCAAGTCAAGAATTTGCTTGAAGCACACAGAGTAGGAACTGGATTTAATCCATTACTAAGAAATTAAAATAACCTTGGAAGGTAGAGTCAGAAAACAGCTGCAGCTGCTTTTGAGAAGCCGAATTAAAAATGCACCTGTTTTAAATCTTGGACTAAAATCTCAAGTTGCAGACAAGACACTCAGGCAATTCTAAAATGAAATAGCAACTCACTTAGAAATTTATATACAATTACCTGTGGAACTGCTTTTTACAACAAATAGAATTAGAGTTAAAATTATTTACATGGATTGTGGTTGATTCTTGAACTTCAATTATGCTTTTGTAATAATTAAGGTATAAATAACCTGTTGCACATGAGGCAGTAGGGCTGATCCAATGTGTTAAGACTAGAACAACTCCTGTCTAAAAATGCCAGTTCACTGGCCTGCCCCTTCTAGAGGTAGCTGTCAGGACCCCTTGCCCAGAGCTGACTGGTGTGGGGAGTTGTTCTTTTATTTCTGAAATCTGTACTAATGTGTGCACTTTGTTCTCTCTGTTTCCCTCTCCTGCAGATTGTGCGGCGCAGGACTCAGCGCAGGAAATCCGGAATCACCTCTCTGCTTTTCGGTAAGGACAATCCTGCACCTTTCATGTGTAGCTGGTGGCTGTAGCAGCTTAGGAAGGAGGGGAACAGGCAAAGCAGGGAAACATCGGGACAGAGGGATTGGAGAGAAGGGAGTCAGAACTGAAGGGTGAGAGGGAAGAAGTGCAGTTTACTACTTGCTTTCTTTGATCTGAGCTCAGAAAGTAAATTTTAGGTTAGACAGTCCATGAATAGTGACCAACAGGAGGTGCAGATCAGCCCAGCTGTAATGTCCTTCTTGCACTGGCCAACAGGTCAGACACATTTTCTGGCAGACCTTATGCAGTCCACAGGGTGGATGTGGTACTCTCTGATCTTACTCTGCTCAGTTCAGGAACATCTCTGAAGATCTGAGACAGGGCAGGATGTCTAGTGTATTGCCCATCAAAATTATAAATGAAAGCATCATTTTATTTCCCTTACTTGTTCTGAGAGTTTGATGTTGTGAATGCTTTTGATTCTTAATTTTCTTCACTTTTGAGCCAAGTCAACATATATCCAGAAGGGGCACAGTCAGAACAGCTTTTGCAGGGGTTTAAGAGCAACTTATTTCTTGACTCCATAAGAGCCCTTTCTGCTGTAAGCCTCACTGTCATCATATTACTTGAAATTGGCTGCCCTTCTTAAAATTGCCACATGAAACCACAGGAATTGTTTTTCCGGAAGAAGACAACATACTGAATTTACAAGGCTCAAACAATGTTCCTGTTGTGGTTGAAATGGCCTGAATAAATCTAAAAATGGGCTTTACTGGTCTTTCCAGAGAGGAGCTTTTCTGATGTTCTTCAGGAAGCTTATATATTGTCACAGGCTTCCTGCAAGCACATAGAGCATTACATAGAAAACTTACGGTAGAATACCCACGATGCTGTAAAGTCAAGCATGCAGAAGTGAAGAAACGCAGGAAAGTTGCTTGTGCAACCTGAACTCATAGTTTTTGTATGTAATGTTCTCATACAGTTGGTACAGAACTGGCAAGGATCATGGCTGCCACATGCACCTTTCTCTTATCTCAGTCTCCTTCACAGTTTGAGTATTTTTATGAAAGTGATAGTGAGTTATGCACATGCGCAAAGATAAACTTTAAGTTCAAGCTTCAAAATATATCAGTGGTAGAAAAGAGAAAATTTATAGAGTTTTCTCATTTTAGTGAGGCTTCTGTGCTATTACCATCATGTGTTTTACCTAGCATTATTCTTAGTATTTAAAATGTTGGTTACAACTGAGAAGTTGTCATCTTGCAGCAGTTGACCACAATGGAAAAATTCAGCCCAAGTGAGAGGAAGGAAAGCTCGTATGTGATAAATTCACCCTCTACTGGGAACTGACTGTCAATCCTAAATATAAAGTCTGCTGCCTTTGATAGTTACTGTGTAGCTACTGGTGCTTAGTCCTCATCTGGGAGGAAATAAGAACTTACCTAGAGTTTAATTCTTCTTCCTTAGAGTGAATTCAGATGTGGTAGTAACTTGGGCAGGAGCCATGGAATCACAGGAGCAGTGTTTAGAAGAGACCTCTCAGTGTCTGTATTCTAATGTCTCTTGCCTGAATGTCTCTTGCTCATGCTAGATCAGGTGGGTCAGGCCTTTCTGTAGTTGAGATTCAAAGAGTTGAGCCAGATTTATGGTGCACGAAGAGAAAGAAATAACAAAAGTTAATTTGGTGGAGAGCAGAACATGCAAGGTGTGTTTCCTGTTGTGTGCACATTGCACCAGGAGAATGCAGAAGAGCTTGTTCTGTGCAGAATTGTGCGGCTCGTCAGTCTTTGCAGGCTCAAAGTAGAACCTCCTCACATGTGGCTGAGCATGCTCTGTGGTTTCCTGTTTGGAAATGTGGGCGTTGAAGTTTGAAAGTGTACATGTTGAGTGCAGTGAGGTGAGTCTGGGGGACATGCCAACTGCTTTCCTCTCTGCCATGTCCACTCTAATGCAGGAGAGTGTCGAACTTGCTTCCCATGTCCCCTATTTGTGTTCAGCTGGGATTGATCTGAGTACAGAGGGAAGAGCATGTTATTTTGGCTAGATGGGACTGAGAGATGACAGAAAGAATCAATGGTCTATGTAAATGAGAACAGCCCAAAATGCTAGTGTAGCTGTGGTTTAGTTTCTTCTCTAGTCACATTCTATTTTAGCAGCATGAAATTTCTGGGAATCCCCAACATCTACGTGCTCACTTATCTATTTTCAATCTTTGCCTCTCTGAATAGTAAGAGTTCTTGCATGCTCTGTACCTACCCCTGGATATAGAGGAGATTTTGTTATTTTTTATTGCTTGGACTGGGAGTAACTATGCCCCACAGTTTTTCTAGTCCAGAAGCAAAGTTCAGTTTTCTCTTAAGCTCTGTGTATCTGATGTGTCTCAAATAATTTAATGTAGCAAATAGAAAACAACTATAAAAATAATTTTATATCTAATTTTGTGCTTTTATTTACGTTCCTAAAGTTTGGGTCTTTTCAATTAGGATCACATAATAAGAAGATACTGTTAATCATTTTTCAATTAGCAGATGCTTAATGTGTTTATAGCTGTTGTAGCTATAGCTCAGGCCACACTTTATTCATATTGTTTTCTATAATGCTGCTAGAAGATAAGCAGAGTACTAATTTGCTAGCCAGTGATTTACTTGACTCCTGAATAAAAGCTGTGTTTGTATAAATATTGAAGTTCAGTGAGAAGTGCATCAGTTTAAATGTTAATTTTTTAATCAAGCTACCATATCTTCAGTATATTACAGAGGGAGCAAAAAAATAGATGCATGAAAGCCCACTTTGGATTTAATACAAAATTATTTTTTTAGAAAAATAAGCCAATGTTACATTGTTCCCAAACATCATGTACTCAGTATTTAAGGCATTCAGATACTGAATACTGAATACAGATACCTGTCTAAAGAATCCGTCTCATTAGGTATCTTTCTGCATAAGATAATAGACATAGACTGTCAAAACTCCTGGGGGAATTAGTGATAGTTGAAAGATGCTTTGGTAATTTTTACTTTGGGCTCGTGACCATTTCTGTACACGCCAAACATTTGAAGTCTGGCTCTGAGGGAGGTTGAGGTCTCTCGTGGCTCTGACTTTATGGCTGACACAGGAAAATGGGCTGTCTTGGTTTTTCAGATCTTTCCCAAGACCTGGTGAAGAATGTGCTCTCAGCCTGTGAGTTATACAAATATCAGAAGTAATTCAACCAAAACCTGATTCAGTTCAAGAGAATTTCAGTTGAAGGGAACTATTGCAGTTTCCTAGTCTTGTGTCCCACCTTTCAGCTGACTATATATATATTGTAGACACTTCTCTAAAGTAGTACCTTGGTATACTGAGTTTCCCAGACAAATCAAAGATGGCATTCCCATTCCATCCGCAGTTTGAAGTATCATCTCCTTAAAATTTGATGCAGCCAAATTGGTATTTGCTATTTACGTTATTGAATAGATTGGCTGTAGGTACCTGCCATAGTTTAGGTATTTCTGATGTTAGGCTTTTTTGGTTTCTTAGAAATTACTAGTTCTGAACAGTGAGAAAAAAATAAATACCATGTACTTGCTTTCCTTCCCTTGCCTTCTCTCTGGCTGCATGGGCTCCACCAGGGGATGATGATCTGGAGGCACTGAAAGCCAAGAACATCAAGCAGACAGAGTTGGTGGCTGACCTGCGTGAGGCAATTCTCCAGGTGGCACGGCACTTCCAGTGCGTGGATCCCAAGAACTGCATCATTGTGAGTGGAAACAGCTGGATCTGCATTGCTGTGTACTCCAGGCATGGGTTTTGAGTATTCAAATACTCCTGAAGTGTGGGCTTGAGAAAGAACATGCTGGGTGTAGTGGCTGGAGGATGAGGCTTGCTTAATCCATCTGTGGTGGAGGAGGGCTGTGCTGAGAGGTTGCCTGCTGGCTAGGAGCAGGGAAGAGTTTGGGAACAGGAGCAGGCAAGCTTTGGCAGATAGCTTGGAGTCAAGCAAAGGTGCAGGACTTTGATTCCTCTCTGCTCTGCTCATGTGCATGCCTGCTAGGATCTGACCCCAGACTACAGCATGGAGAGCCACCAGCGGGACCACGAGAACTACGTGGCGTGTTCCCGCACGCGGCGCCGCCGAGCCAAGGCGCTGCTGGATTTTGAGCGCCACGATGACGACGAGCTGGGCTTCCGCAAGAACGACATCATCACGGTGTGTCAGCCTGGGGACAGCCCCGTGGGGACAAGCACACCCAGCTTCTCTGGGATGCTGCACTACCTCTTCTGCAGGGAAAGAGGGAGGACATAAGGTCAGAGCCCAGTTAGGAGCCCAAGAGAAGCAGCTGGTGCTGCTAGGAGCTGCCCAGGGATGAGGCAGAGTGTTCCTGTGAGTGTTGTCCTGTGGATTGTTCTTGCTTCCACCACAAAGTCCCTTTCCTGGCTGCTGTACAGCTGTGCAAAAGATGGATTTGGTCCAACCCAAATTTAACACTGCACACTGAATTGTGATAAGACTGTAAAAGCAGCCATTTGCATATCTGAAACTGGGGAGAAGGGGATGTTTGCTGTAGCTTTGTGCCCTTGAGGGCCCTGGGCCATGTTAGAAGATTGGCAAAGCAGTTGAGAAGAAAGCAGTTCCTCACTATGGGCACACAGGAGGCAGCTGTACCCCTTCACTGCAACCTCTTCAAGTGGTGTTTTTCACTCCCTCTTTTTCAGATCATTTCCCAGAAGGATGAGCACTGTTGGGTGGGAGAGCTGAATGGACTGAGAGGTGAGAACAGGATGGGTTGCACTGCGGAGAGTAGAGCCACAGGCAAAGCATCCATTCATCTGCAACAACTGCTCTGGCAATAAAGGCTCTGCCAGGTACCCAAAGTATCTGCCAGGGGCAAAGGAAACTCATGAGAGCAGTCATGCAGCGGTGACCTGGTTACTTCTTGCGAACAGCAAGTTTAGGCTCCATTCTCCTGGCACGGGGTGGTTTGGTGCATGTCCACTACTGTGTGTGGGCAGTGTCCTGTAATTGGCTTTCTTGTGCAGCTGCCTTAGTATTGTGATTTTGAGTCTGCTTGCTTCCATCTTTGGGGGCGGGCCCTATGAACACTGATTTATTCTCAGCTCCCACTGGGCTTTGTGTAAGGATTTCTCAGTATCTTTATCAGGCTCATCTCTTCGTTCACTCTTTGCAGGTTGGTTTCCTGCAAAATTTGTGGAGATCTTGGATGAGCGGAGTAAAGAGGTACTTAAACCTTTTTTTTCATGTCAAGTTTTTTTGCAATTGTGGGGGTTCTATGTCATAACTGTAAAAACCACAGTTGAAAAGAGCCATAGATTTCCCTCCTCCAGTCTGTTTGCTTTCTGATCATTGAGTGCTTTATGATGTGATCAGGTAGCTTATCTTCCTAAGCTTGTTTGCTCAGCTTCCTCATGCTGACCACGTGGAGAATGAGGGCCCCAGACAGCTGCCGAGGCACATGTGTGGGATGCCTGGGGTTGCAAGGACCCCAGAGGTGAAAGCTGAGAAAGCAGCAGAGGAGAAGCAGGGCAATGTTTCTGTCTGCTCACAGCTGTTTGTGTTCTTTCTCTCCTTTGAGGCTGTACCTATGGATCCTGCTCATGCTTTGTGACCATGACAGTAAATTCTCCCCAAGCAGCTGTGTCCAAGGGGACAATCTATCTTGGTTCCTCTTAGAGTTGGAAGTGGTGGCATGGCACTTATCTATAGCAGATACTTCAATATGTCCTCAAGATTGGAGTAGTGTGTATGAGACAAACATCAGCAGCTGTTGACCTAAGCAGTTTTCAGGGGGAGTGGAGAAGGCCTGGTTGTCTCTCTTCTCAGCATCTGGGGAGTGAGGAAGAACTCAAAGGCTGACCCAAGACCCCCTAGAGAAGCCCCCAGAGAGATGTCACTATTGACATATTGATTGCTTCCCACTCTCTCAGGGCTGGCTCCTTAGATGCTGATCACCTCTCTGTGCATAGAAATGTCCTGCACTGCTGAGTGTTTCTCCTCCTAACTGTGGAAACAGAGGATCCCACTTTATTGGACTGTTACTAGTGTTAGTGTGATACCTCAAAGTGGTGTACCCCCTGACCTGGAAATCCCTGTCTGGTTTTGTTTGTGTTGACTTCCAGCAGCTTACAGAGTTGTAGAGAACTTCAGTGCAAGTCCCTCTCCATACCTTAGCCCAGCCAGCATCACACCATCACATTCCTGTGTGCTGAATACTGCTGGGATGGTGCTGGGGTCACTTGTGTGGTCTCCTGGTCACCACCTAAACACAGAGGTCCCAGGAGATGCCCCGCCCTAGCACAGAACACGGGGCCTTATGCAAGAGCATGATAGGTATATGGGGGGGAGGGGTTCTGATGGGCACCTAGGAGTGGAGTTGGTCTGTGCAGAGGTGTAGGTGAGTGGACCACCTCCATGCTCTGCCCCCTGAGAGCTGGCTCTTCCTGTTCCTCAGTATTCCATCGCTGGAGATGACTCTGTCACAGAGGGGGTGACAGACTTGGTGCGAGGGACACTCTGTCCAGCCTTGAAGTCCATATTTGAACATGGATTGAAGAAGCCATCTCTGCTAGGGGGGGCCTGCCACCCTTGGCTGTTCATTGAAGAGGTGAGATGTCCCAGTTCTTTCATGGGGCAGTGTTGCCAGAGGGCTGAGGTGATGGGTTGTAGGGCGGGTGTGCTGAGTGTCCCTCTGTTCCTCCAGGCTGCAAGCCGGGAAGTGGAACGGGACTTTGACTCTGTGTACTCTCGCCTCGTGCTCTGCAAGACTTACAGGTCTGTGCCCTGCTTCTCTGTGCTCATCAAACTGATGCTGTTCTGCACCTTGGCAAGGCTCATGGTCTGCCCCATCCTCCTGTGGGTGTGGGGTCAGCAGGCTGCTGTGCCTGTGCTGACCTGGGGCTGGCAGTGGCTCCTGTCCCCTCCCCTGGGCTCCTGTGTTTGCCTCTGGGTCTGTATCTGGCTCTCTCTTGGCTGTGGGGGCACCTCTGGGCTCAGCAGTAGCTTGAGAGCTGTAGGGGTGTGAAGCAGGAAAGGCCTGTGTGTGCCCAGGGTGACTAGAGCTATGCTGTGATCTTTACAGGCTTGATGAAGATGGCAAAGTCCTCACTCCAGAGGAGCTGCTTTATCGGGTGAGTGCTGCCCCAAGCCCAGCCAGAGCCCAGCTCCTACTCTAGGGACATTTCCTGTGGAGATTGTTGGAGGCAGATGCTCAAGATTCTCTCAGACCTTCCCTTAGCCCCTCTGGTGCTAGCAAGGGGCACTGGTGAGGGTGGGAGCTCCAGGGAGGGCAGCATTTGGCTGTTGCTGAAGTGGCTGCCCAGCAGTAACCACACCTTCCCTCTCTGCAGGCGGTTCAGGCTGTGAACATGACACACGATGCTGCGCATGCACAGATGGATGTGAAACTTCGTTCTCTCATCTGTGTTGGACTCAAGTGAGTCATCTGGCCCTGGTACCTCAGCATTTTGGGTGCAAACAGCTTGGAAGGAACAGACTGGGCTTAAGGGCAGCAGTAGTTTCAGTCTTAGGCCACGGCATCGTTTTCCCCCCCTTCTCACTGCAGGCACTGGGTGAGACTTGTTCCTTGTGCATTGTGCTGGCCTGATTCCTAGCTGGAAGAAGAAGCTCCTGTTGTATGGAGTGGCTCACACAAGTTTACTGGGTTATCCTGTTCCCGTTGGGGATAGGGCTGCGGGTGGGGGGTCCAGACTGAAAACAGACTATCCTAGAGGGATGGGGTTTCTTTTCTTGGCTGCTGCTGAGTAACAGGCCTCTACCCAATTGCTGCAGTGAGCAGGTGCTGCATTTGTGGCTGGAGGTGCTGTGCTCAAGCCTGCAGACAGTGGAGAAGTGGTTCCATCCCTGGTCATTCCTGCGCAGTCCTGGCTGGGTGCAGATCAAATGTGAGCTGAGGTGAGTGTCCCCATGGCATGTCCCAGTGCCATTGTCTGGAATAGATTTCCTTCTCCTCTGCCAGAGGTGGCTCTCACTATGGCTGGATTTGAGCCCTCTCCAGTGAGTTGCAGCTAGGACTGACTGCCCAAACATCCCAGCCACAGAGATTTCCTGCTGTATGCTGAGGCAGCAACAAATCTCTGGACAGTTTATTGTGAGGCACTGTGCCTGCCTGATCCAAGAGCAGAGCTTGGCTCCTGGGGGCCTGGTGTGACAAGCAGGCAGCCTTTGCCTGCCAGCAGCCTCCTGCTGTACACCTACTCTGATGCAGAGTCTGCCTTTTCAACCCCACTGCCCTCCATGTGCTTTGCCTGCCACTCTGTAAGTTGAAGCAGGGAGCTGGGAATGTGCTAGGGAGACAGTTGGACAGTCATTGCTGGGAAAGAGTCAGTTGTTGGGATGGATAGGGATTTGACAGGAAGGTTTCACAGATACGTATGATTAGCAGAATGATATTTGAATGTAGAATCTGAAGAAGGAACAGAAATGAAAGCAAGTTTTGATATAGAAGAAAAGAATTGTTGAGCCTGTCTTACTGGATAACTAAGGCAAAGAGTGTGTTAGTATGTGAGTTAGAAGGGGTTTTTGTAGCTCAGAGCAAAGGATAAATCCACCTCAAACAGAAGATGTTCTTACCAAGCAAAAAGATTTCACAGGCAAACAAGAATGCCAATGTTGCAAGTAGAAAAAAAGTCTCAGAATTTTCCACTGCAAGAAAACTGAAAAACAACTTTTAGCTTAAACTGTAACATACTAACTTTTTGTGATTTGAAAATAGCAACATGAATATGGTAATGTTAGTAGTTATAATAGACTATAGGTAATAGTAAAGGTATGGATTGGTTATCATGTTTTAAGATGCTCTACAATGAAAAGTATATAATGCATTTTAACCAGAACTAGAGTTGGCTTCAGAGAAACCCAGAGCTGTGGCTGAAAAGGCTGTGGGCTGGGCTCCTGGCACCCATGACCCGTGAATTGCTGTATCATTTGGGTACAATAAACAGCATTTTAAAGATCCACCTGGAGCCTGGCATCCCTCATTTCAGCTCTTGCAGTTAGTGACCCACTGACTCCCTGGTTAGGTGAGGGAGTGGTGTTGGGGCTGCCTGTGCCTCCCTGTGCTGCTGCACCAGGCTCTGTAGGGGCTGCACTTGTCACATCTTCAGGCTCCTTCTTCCAGCCTGGGCCTGGATGTGAAGCCTAGCAAGGAGGGGGAAACAGGGAATGAGTGACTGCTGCTTCTTTTCAGCACCATCAGACAAGGAATTTCATCCTTGTAAGCTTAGTGGCATGCCAGGACAAGCTGGGGAGAAAGTGTATCTGTGTGCCTGGGGCAGCAGTTGTGGGCAAAGGCTGGGAATGTGGTCTGGAGGCCTGTTTTAACATTGCTCTCTTCTGGTTTTGTTGCAGAGTCCTCGGCAAATTTGCTTTCAGCCTCTCTCAGGATTGGGAGCTGCCAATAAAGAGGGAGGTTAGTAGGTGGCATCTCTTATTCTCTCACTCAGCCAGGGGCTTCACTTGCTTCCTCCCTCTCCCAGCTTTGTGCTTCAGCCCATCCTCTGCCTCCTCTGGAGCCAGCTCCAAAGGCTGTGGATGGGGCTGCTTTCCCTGCTAGGGCAGGCTGTGCAGCAGGAGCTGTGTGGCAGTGCTGGCTGAGGGGGCTGCCTGCCCTGCCCAGCTGGGGCAGGGGGAAGTGACAGGCTCCCTTTCCCCAGTGCTCTCCAAACCAAAGGGCCTCTGCCTGTGCCAGCTGTGCAAAGGTGGGAAGTGCAGGAAGCTGCTCTGTCTGGGTGCAAAGGCCTTGGCATGCTCAGGCTCTGCCCACAGACACAACCTCCTGTTTTCTGGGTGTGATGCACTGACCTGGCTCTCCGTGTCATCCTGCAGGAGAAGGAGAAGAAGCCACTGAAGGAAGGGGTGCAGGACATGCTGGTGAAGCACCATCTCTTCAGCTGGGACATAGATGGGTGACCCCCACCCTGCCCCATCCTGGGGACCTTCTCGATGGCGCACACTCCTCTCCTCCACCCCTTCATGTCTCACCCCCTGCCCTTCCCCTCACCACCCACTTGTATCTGTGACAAAATCCCCCGTGGGGGCTGCCAGACCACCTGGGACAGATGGAGCAGTGCCAAGAGGCTGAGCTGCAGACCTGAGGGGGCTGGTGGTTGAGGGTGATGCTGCAAAGGGACAAGTGTGTTCTGGCTACAAAAAGCAAGTGCCCCCTCCCAGCTTTCCACATCTCTGCCACCCCCATCTTCTGCTTTCCTCAGCCCTGCCTCCCCATCAGTGCCAAGGGGAGCAGCCTGGCTGGAGCCATTGTGCTCTGCCCCATGGGCTGGCAGTCGTGGGGGTGTGAGCATGTCTGTAGCTGGTGCCATTGACAGTTGGCACTGCAGCTGCATGTGGAATTGGGCTGGTGAGAGACACTCTGCAGTACAGGAGCAGGGAGAGCACATCCCTTCCCCATGCCAGCCAAGAGCTCCCCTCTGCTGGGGGACACGTGGACAAGGTCCTTTGACCTGGAGCTGAGGAGGGGAAACTGGCATCAGTTTCATCCCATCTCCCTGGCACTGGTGTGGGGTGTTGACAAAAGTTGCCCAAATTTACCAGCCTGTTAGCACAGTAACAGCCTTAGGGGATGGTCCTTGTCTCCTCTGGGAGCAGACAAAAACCACCTCTCCCCTAAACAAGAGTGTTTCATGCTGTCGTTTTAGTCTCTAGATGATTTTTACTGTTAACCAAAAAGCTGTAAATTTACTCCAGGAAGATGTATATTTTGGCACCGTTGTAGCTCAGGACGAGGTTTAGGTTGGAGCTGGCTCAGGGAGACTAACTCGTCCTCTTCGCCCTGTGATGGCAATGGGGACACGGGTCAGGAGTGGAGAATTGCTGCTTTGTGGTGGTGGCTCTGGATATGGAGTCCGTGACTTTCTACTGAAAGCGCTTGTCTGTGAGCACAAACTACCGATGGGATGACACTAGATTCTTACTTTCCTTTATTTCGTGGGTTTGTAAATAAAAACTGCGTCTTCAGAGAGTGCTGGGCTTTATCTTATTTTGTAACAGGGCCAGGACTCGGTTTAATTTTTCCTTTCTGCAGTTTCACAGATGTGCTGGCACTGAGGGAGCTCCTTGCATTGGAGCAGCCCAGAAAGGCAGCAGCCAGGGCAGAGCCAGTTCTGCTGCCAGCAGTGGCAGCCCTGCCTTGCCTCTGCGCCACCAGGCCTAAGAGCAGGTCCACAGCAGAGCCCCAGAAAAGCCAGAAATACTGGAAACTATGGTCTGTAGGGACCCTGCAGGGGGAGGACCCTTAGGAAAGGCAGAAAGCAGGGCTGGGTGGTGGGGACAGCAGTGTTGTCTGTTCAAGGAGTGTCTCTAAAAAGCAGGTGTAGGCTGAGCTGTGGTGTGGGACAGTAACAGGGCACAGGCCCTTGAGAGAACTGTTTAGAAATCCAAGCTCATGGGAGGGTGGAAGTTGCAGCTTATGTTCTGATTTGAAAGTGAAGGTAATTCCTTTGGAATGTGGCTGTGGAAGGGGCAGTGTCAACCCACCACCACTTGTGGTCCAGACCAGCCTGCTGGGCTGGGGGTACTTTAATAGCTGCCCCTGGTAAAACCTGCTTCTTGTTGCAGGGTAGGTAATTTCCATACACTGAGGGAATCTCCCTGCAGCTAAGGAGAAGCCACCACCACTTAAGCTGCTTTTTTCAGGTTTGAAAAGATGCAGAAGGATCACCCACCCTTAGCTGGAAAAGGCACAATGGCCCCAAGCCCTCCCACCAGCACAGCAGAGAAGTTTTTGAGAACGTGGCTGTTTGGAATTTTTTTAATAAAATGGATTTTTTTTTCTTCAAATATTTGTAACTGAAAAAATAATTCAATTTAAAGATCCATTCTCTCCCCCATTAATTTGTCACTTTTATCCTTTTCCAGTTGAATACTTGCTCTGGATCTGATGCCCCAACACCATCTGACTCTGATGGTGCCGATCAGCCCTCGCCATTGGCTGCATAGTGGAAGGGAGAGTGCGTGCTAGTCAAATACACATTACAAACAAGTAGTGGTTACAGCAGAAAGATTCAGGATTACATTCAAGGTAGAGGCAGAACATCAGACTTTGTATTTCCCAATGGGTGCAAAAATGTATGTCCAGGGGAATACCTCTTCCAACAAAGAACTATTGAACTATTATTTAAAGAAATAATAGTAAGAAAGCAGAGAACTGGGCAAGCTGCTCTGGGCACTGCTTGGGGAAAAGACTTTCTAACATTTCCAGGGCTGAGGCACCACCTTCCCCTTTGCCCACAGGCACAGGGTTATCGCTCACTCCCCTGGCAGAAGCTCTTTGTGCAGAGGGGCTCCCACAGGCTGGCCGGGCTCCTCAGGACACAAGGCTCATGGTTCTGTTTCCTCTGGGCTCCTTGAAGCTCTTCAGGCAATGCAAGTATTGTAGGCAAAGTCAGGGTCACTGAATTCCTACAGTTTCACACCAGCTGGTGAATGGGTGAAGGTGAAAGGGAGCTCAGCCATTCACCAGCAACCTCTGGGAAGGGCTACTGTGGTATCAGGCACTGGCATCTCTCTGCCAATGACTGGAGTACCTGGCACAGGGCAAGGAACTAGGGCTGGGTAAGGCAGGACTGCAGCTAGAGTGTTCACACCTGCCTCGAGTAGCTCATTGCACTTTATTGATAATTTCCTTCTTTACTTAATGGCTGCAGATTTGTAGTTATTTGTACCAAAGAAATTGCACAGCTGGTTTTTGTGGGGGCTACTGCAACTATGGGCTAAAAGAACCTGATTTTACTTGAGTCTGGCAAACAGGCAGCCTCATGTTTTCCCCTCA
This sequence comes from Muscicapa striata striata, assembly GCA_030060385.1. Lineage (NCBI taxonomy): Eukaryota > Metazoa > Chordata > Aves > Passeriformes > Muscicapidae > Muscicapa > Muscicapa striata. Next base: position 95,363 of record JAREIS010000459.1, on the reverse strand, counting down.
GCATTTTGGGGATCCTCTCACTCCCCCCATACCTTCCTCCTTAAAAACTCCTTGCCTCGTGCACCCACAGCTGGGCAGCTGCCCTGGCAGAGCTGGTGAAAATACTGAGTACTCCCAGTGAGCACCTGGGCTGCACCAGGAGCCAATTCAGGAAGGGCTCAGGAGGATAAAGGGGGTGCCCACCAGTCTCTTTTATTCTGACTTTAGGATGTGGCATTGTAGCTTGAGGAATAGAAAGCCTGTGGGGAAGGGGGAGGGGGCTGGTGTCCTCCCCAGTCTGGACAATGAGGGAGGAAATACGAGGCTCCAACTTACAGTTCAGGGCCAGAGGAGAGAGGAGGGGACAGAAAGGAAGCTGCCAGCAGGCTCCCCCTGCAAATGATTAAGAAAGTGGCTCCCCATGCAGGTAACAAGCAAAGGGCTCAGGAAAGCAAGAGCATCTCCCAGCTGCAAACAGGCATGACCCCACCCAGCTGCCAGTTCAGTGGCTGAGGGAAAGCACATTGTGCAGGGCTGGCCTGCCTGCCTCACCATGGAGCAGAGGTAGCAGCACCCCTGTGGCACAGCTTCCCCCTGGGAAGAGGAGCAGGTACCAGAGTTGCAGGGAAGCAGCATGTGGCTCACAGCTACCCCTCCCCAGTAGGAAGCTCTGTGGCCCAGCGTGAGGGAAAGGTGAGGACAGCATCCTCAAGGACATTTGAGAAGGATGGCAGTTGATTCTTTCATTGCATAAGCAGGTCAGTACCTGCATCTGCATGGCTTCAGAAGCCTCCCCCACCTCACTCAGCAGAAGCAGCCCAGACCCAGCTCAGGGCCAAAGCAGGGACAGACTGTGACGAGGTGGCCACATCCCACCTGGCCATGTCCCACCTGCTCAGTATGGCTGTGAGTTACTACTGGCACGGGAATTCCAAAATAACAGCACAAGAGTGAGCCACAGGCCTGGTGTTCCACCATACAGCCCTGCCCAAGGAATAGCATTGTCATGGCTCCGAGGTCCTGAGGGCTTGTCCCCCACTCCTCAGTTAGCAGTTTTCCCCAAGGCATCAGCCTGGGGCCCTAAGGGACACAGGGCACCAGCTCAAAGTAAGCAACCATTTACTTTTGCCTTTTACCCTGTGGGACGGGAGGGAGGGAAGAGCAGAGGTCAGCTGCCCAATAGTTGCTTTCAGGCACCTCCCCAGAAAGGGGCCCTCACAGTCACTGAGCTGGGACCACTCTTGTAGTCCCACTTCCCCTTCCTCACCTACAGGGTCCAACACCCATCCCCAGCTGCTGCTTTCCACTGGGGCACGTGCTACAGCAAGGCACCAACACAGCAAAGGCAGGAGACAGATTGCACATGCCCCCAATGATATGTTACTGATTGCCAGCTGTGCCCCTCAGCTGCTCCCCAGGACATGCAGGTGCTTTCGTGTCCCTGCCCAGGCTGACTGCCCTGCTCACCTGGGGATGTCACGAACTGTGACTGAGCTGGGGGCAATGAGCTGTGCCTGACAACAGTTTTAACATATAAGGACCGATTTTAGCACCTTCAAAACTGTTTTGCAGGCCAAAGTGAGTGAAGTGAGCAGGCAGGCCAGCAGGCCTCTGCCAAGCTCAGCAGTATTTGGGAAACCAGCTTAGACCAGGTTACCAGGCTGGTGGGGAGCCCTGGTTCCCTTTGGCTACATTTAGAGCAGGTGCCTGTTCTGCCCAGCTCCTGCCAGCCCTGCGGCAGATCAGACCCTCCCCCCTGACAGACGCAGGTGGTGCAGAGGGCAGCTGTTCTGGGCCCCAGGCAGCTCCTGCCTTTGTGTCCTGCTCCAGAAGTAGAATCCCCTTCCACAACCGTTAGGACCGCCCATGCTGAGGCAGCAGAACCCCCTTTGTCCACCAACTCCAGGAAGGCGCAGAGTGCTGCTGCTGGAAACAGCTCAGGCCCAGTCATGCTCTGTCCCACGTGAGGGAACAATGTGCTGCCATTGCTCCTGCCTGGAGGAACAGGGGCTGCTGGCTCTGCTCCCACCCTGGCTGGGCCGGGCTGTGTGCAGTGGGCAGGAGGCCACCAGCCCCACAGCTCCTCCTGCCTCTTGTGCCCCTGCAGCATTCTCCCTGCCCTGGCCCGGCCCAATGCCGGCTTCACGCAGGAAGGACACTGTTAGAGGAGGAGTACAAATACTAGGAGCTCTTTCTTTTTTCTCTTTTTTGGTTGACTGGCCTCTTCCCTCTGCATGCCTGTGCCCTCCCATTCCCTTCAGTCTCTGCTCACAGAATTACAAGCAAGAATCCCAGTGCAGCTGCAGATCATGTCCATCAAGAAAGTCTGTGGAAAAGAGGCTGGGAGCCGTGGTGCTCAGGGGAGCCAGGCTCATGACAGAACCCCCTGGCAGCTCCAGCCAGTCCATGCTGTCCAAGTTGGCCTCGGCCAGATCCAGGGCTATGCCCCCAGACGGCTCGTGAGCAAAGTGCAAATCCGAGGTGTCCATAGGTGAAGGCGGGTGGTCCAGGATGGCCGAGCTGCTCAGCATCTCACTGTGGAGGTCGTCAATGAGGGACAGGGGCTCCGGCCCATCGTGGCCTGCCGTCAGCAGCGGGAGGCCGGTGCTGCTCTCCAGGAAGTCCTCCAGCCGGCCCACGAGCACCGGCTGCCCCAGGGACACCAGCACCGCCAGCTCGGAGGAGTGGTGGCTGCTGGGCGGTGGGGAACAGGCCGGGGCTGCAGGCGCTTCCTTCCCAGCTGGGGACGACTGATCCTTGAAGTCAGCAGAAATCTCTGTACAGGGAACAAACAGGCCAGGGTGAGGAAAAGTCTGGCTGAACACTAGAAGGATTCCTCCCACCCACCAGGGCCACAGACACCCCCCAGACCAAGCCATCAGTGACCACCAGCTGGGATGAAGAAACATCCTGTGCCTGCGCTCACCTCGCTATGGGGAGTTTTCAGCCCACCTCCATGAAATTCCATCTCTGTCCAGTATCTCAGAAGCAATGTGCCCGAATTTGATGCAGCAGAGCCATTAAGAATCACAGAATCATATGAAGGCCTGACTGACATTTCCCTCAGTGCCTAATGATTACTGTCAGTGCTAAAGGCATTGGAAGGGACACCGGAGAAAAAAGGGGAGCCATGACAGACTTTCCCCTCAGTGCTCTACAATCCCAGGGACTATGGGAAATTGCTGGCTTTGTCTCCTTACCTCCACTTTCAATGAGGATATCAAACAGGTCATCCATCTGCTGGCTGGAACAGCCATTCTCCTGGGAAGAGCAAGTGCAGGATTAGTTTCCTATTTACAAGGGGAACTTCCACCTTCATCAATACCCTTGGCTGTTGGCTCTCCTCCCTTGCCCCAGCGATGGGGCAGTTTTCTAGCAAGAATGAGCACACCATGACATGGCACCAGAGTCCTCTGTAAGCCAGGCTGTTACTGGCTGGGAAAGTATGGTCAGCAATGGCAATGAATGGCTTGGGATTTTTAACCTGTGATTTAGGGTCTGCCCCAAACCCTCCAGAGGAAATTCCACAAGGAAGGTGCAGTTTGTCTCCACTCCCTATTACTGGCCCACATCAAGAAACGAAGTAGATTTACAATGGCAACTTTTTGTCTCTACAAGGAAACAATGGAGAATAACTGCTCTCACCTGGGCCTTTGGCTGTTGCTTCATGGCCTCTTCATAGCCTGGCGGTGGCTCTTTTATTGGGACTGAGGGAACTGGAAGAGGAGGCGGAGGAGTTCCAAAAAGCGGCGTGTGCTGTTGCTGCTCCAGGTCCATCTGGGAGGGGGAAGGGGCAGCAGGAGAGCCAGGCTGCGATGAGGACTGTTTAGAATGAAGGCAGAAGAGGGAATGAATGCAAATCAGGGAAAAGTCTACATTGACTCCTGTCTTACAGCTGCTCTGAGATACCATCACCTCTCCCTGTGAGTACTGCACAGTGGTCAGCACTGCTCTGCCCACAGCAGCCTGCCTCCTTCCCTGAACTCTGTGCACCATGCCCTGGCTGCAGAGGAGGACGACAAATTTCCCCTCCAACTCACAGCTGGAACTCTTCAGCTGATTTTTCCAATGCTAAAGCAGCCACACCACAAACCACCTCCTCACTTCTCCTGGACAAGAAGAGCCTCATCTGTCCAAGCAGGGATTCCTGCAGCACTTTGGAGACAAAGGGCACTTCCCTTGTGTGTTCAGCCTACTCTGTGCAATGCATTCAGGGCCTGTGTTCTACCTCCCTCCCTCTGCAGTGCCTGCTTTGAGGTCACAAGCCAGCATCACTTAGCAGCAAGTTTCACAGCCTGATGGTAGGCAGAGAGCACCAGAGCACTCAGCAGCACAAGAACTCCAAAGGAAACCCAAAGTGTTGCAGGAAGTGGTGCTCATGACTCAGCTTCACCAGATGAATCAGCACATAACTGCCCTTAAGAACGGCTGAAACGAGGATCAAGCCTTTCCCTCTGCAGCAGCTATACATGACCCACATGGAAACCTGCTCCCCTGGAGCAGCAGCTGAATGCCACTTCCAACACGTGTACGTATTGATGGGCCCTTGCCGATCCTGTCTTCCCTGGAACACTGCTCATCTTTTCTGTGACCCACAGGTAGCGGAGAGACCCCAGACCAGCTCTGCTGGGGTCCACTCTTCCTGAGAAGGGCTGGAAACCATGGCTGTGGCACAGGCCACTGGGACATCCTGGGAGGGTACCTTTTTTGACACATTGGGTTGGCAGGTTTTCCCAAACGCACCAATTTTCAGGGTCTGCTTATGGAAACCATTGGGGAATAAAGGCTGCAGGTTTGGAGGTGCTGAGAAAGTCAACATGGTGACCACCATGAGACCATGTGACTGCCCTGTGACCACCTGCAGACCTGGCTTCCAACCCTACAGGGAAGCAGAAGGATTGGAAGTCAGTACAGACACCTCTGCAGCACAAAGGCCAAGAAACTCCAAGGAAAAAGGTGTCTTCATTTACCTTCTGCACATTCTCTAAGGTCTCAAAGCAAACCGAGGCACTGACCCTTTGCAAAGTAGATATCTCACTCTAAATATACTGGAAATTACATCTGTCTTCATACCCTTTTCAGGAACTGACTCAGAAATGATCCTCCAAGCTCTAAAAACGCTTCATAATTTTTCAGTATCTTATCTTCATTACAGGTTAGAGAGACAGCTAAGCAGGCTAGAAAGGGAGATGTACAGCAGAGCCTCTTTACAGCCAGCACCTGGAGAGGGTTAAAGGCAGAGGTGCCCTCTTTCCTGAAGCAGTATAGCACTTCACAAAGCAGTGATTAATCTGGGACACCCCTATGAATCAAGGCTGCCCACTCTGGCCCCTCATTGTTTTTAATCCACAGAAAACAATCCCTGGTACATGGTATGTTTGTAGCCACTGCCTTTGGGAACAAGCCCTGGCAGGAGGCAAACAAAACCAAGGGAGAAAAGTGAGCAGGCAAGTGAGCTACCTTAGATTGGTCTGGTCCTCTGGGCTGCTGCTGCTGCTGCTGCTGCTGCTGCTGCTGCTGCTGAGGGGTATTTGCAGGTACCTGACATGGCAGTTGGCTGGGAGTTTTAGCGGGTGATGATTGTACGCTCTGGAAAGAAACGGGTATCCATAACAGATTATTCCCCAGACATGACATTGACACAGGGCTTAGGTTTCTTACAGGATTGTTAAGTTTGTTTTTTCCCCACTCTTTACGCTTTATGCAATTCAATCCTTCTCCTTCCCCAAGCAGAGAAATCAGACTGGATGTGATTAGGAGTCCTAAGAGAGGAGGTAGTGCCAGCCTAAATCCCTGGGCTACCCCTGACACGCCTCAAGGACTGCCAGACCTGACACAGGAGCAGAGCCCTTGTGAGCAGCAGTGGAGTTCAGGTGAGATACTCTGGGGTTTCAAGGCTGACACTGCACTTGCTCTGCAGAGAATGAAAATTATCTTTGATGTCATGGAAGGTGCTGGGGTTTGACTTACGCCATCAAACCTGGGCATATTTATCCCTTCCTGGAAGGAACACTTGGAACACTTCTGTTAAGTGCTGAGCTCATGCCAGCAGGGGAATAGTAAATCATCTCTGATGAAAGACTCTTTTAACACCGAAATACTGACACGCATTAAAAGAAAGAGCAGCCAAAAAGCAAACAGGGTCTGATTTCAGCTCTTGGTAGATAAGATGACCCATCCATCACCCAACTACGATCTCTACAGTTAAGGACAAGAGGTGAAATACACTCTGCCCATTTTACTACCATGGACATAGTTGTTCTTTTAAAAACTAGTGAACTGTGGCAGCAAACCCTTGTTGTCCAAGCCCGAGGTCCTGCCTGACAAAAGGCAGAACCATGTGTTTGGAAGAATGCTGAACAGCCTGTGATGCACAGAGCCAATCGTGCACTGCTGTACACAGCTCATCATTGTCAAATTCCAGTCTTTTTGCCGAAGATCTGCTTACACTGCTCTGTTTTACAAAGCCATGAGCTACCAACCACTGTAGTGAGCAACTCAGCCCTTTCAGTATTTACTGCATGAATTTCCACCCCGTTAAATCATCCTATGGTAACCAGAGTGGGATGAGGAAAGAGGAACCCAACTGCCCGCAGCAGTGATGGGATCCGACCCCTGCCTACCTGCAAGGGTGGGCAGCTGCTCCCTGCCATCCAAGGGTGGGGAGAGAGGCCCTGCCTCTCAGCGTTCTGCTTGGTCACGGTGAGGACGATGTGGGTCCCTGTGGGGTCAGTGATGAGGGGGGGGGAAGGGGTGCCCTTGAGGTCGCTCAGGGCACTCCCTTGCTCGCCAAGGAGAAGCCGTGGGCTCTGGGACTGGCTCGGCGGCTCTGCTTCTGTGGCTGGCACCTCCTGCTTCACCATCACGGCTTTCTTTGGCACTGGGCTTGGATTCAAAGTGTCCATTTGGCTAGCAGTTGGCGCAGGGCTGAATTGGTCTGTTTGGCCACTGGATTGCTTCGCAGACTGGCAGCTCAGGAAATCATTTTCAGTCTTGACCTGGGTGCCAAATGCTCCTGGTTTGGAGGCGAGAGCTGTTCCTTCTTCCACGGCTGCTGGGGCTGGCTGTGACTGCTGAGAGCGCTTCTCCTGCTCCAGCTGTAGCCTGAGCATCTCCACCAGCTGCTGCTTCTGTTTCAGCATGCGCGTGAGTTCCTCGATCTGCTTGTCCTTCTCCTGCAGCATCTGGTCTTTGTCCCTAACTTCTGCATCTTTGCTGTTACCAGCACTACACCGCTCTGACCTGGGTGTCGCATTTATGCTGCAGGAGGTGGACTTGGAGCTTTCTTCCTTCACCAAGAACTGCACTGGAGATGTTTGCAAGGTGAGCTGGGTCAGAGGTGAAGTCACCATCTCTCCAAAGGTATCTCCAGTGCCTGAGTTTTCATCCCCTGTACTCATTTGCGAGCGCTCAGAAGGAGTTGGAGAAACAGGAGGAGTTGAGCCTGTGCTCCCAAACTTCATCACGCCGCCACCAGTAACTGTGGCCACAACCACTTCTGCTGGTGCAATGCCAGTGGTGACCAGGGCTGGCCCTGTGCTCAGCCTGGCAGTTGGGAAAGCCACCACCACTTTGGCAGCTTTAGGGAGGACGGCTGCTGTGCTGGGCTTGGGAGTGGGGGTTGTTTGGCCGGCTGCACCATTCTGCTCCTGGTAAGCTCGGAGGCGCTCAATCAGGTCCGTCTTTGTGCCTGAGACAGGCAAGGCCCTCAACTTCAGCTCTTGCTTCAGCTCTGCTACCTGATATGGGGTGAAAAAAGAGGGCAACATTACGAGAACTTCTAACTGAACAACTGTCAACAGAGCTATGAGACAAAGGACTAAACTGATCTTCCTGCAGGCCAACAAACCTGCACTTCAGGTAAGACTGTGGGGTAACAATGCCAGTTGTTACCACTAACTCCGGTCAGTCCACCTCAGCCCTGCTCTGGGGCAGCAACATCACTCAGTACTGCCTGCTGGCAATGGCAGAAAGGCTCTGTGCAGCTTCACAGGACATTTACCTTCATCTCATCCAGGTTGGCAGGGAGAGGGCCAGGCTTGCCCACTGCAGCGTTGCTGTTTTGTCTCATCAGCCCACTGGACCCAGAAGATACTGAAGATGTGCTGCTGACTGTGGCAGAGAGATTGCGGACTGCAGGGGCACTGGCACCACTCTGCTGCTCTCCTGGAGGCCTGCAGGAAAAGAAAGAACACAGACATCAAAACCACAATGGAAAGTCACCAGAGGCCCTCAGTGTCCACAAACATACACATTCAGAAAGGTCTGGGTCACTGTGCTGTTCCAGACTCTGAAGCACACCAATGCTCTCGACTATATCCATGGCCCCACGTGCCAACCAACTGACTTCAGCTGCTTTTGTCTGATCTTGCACCAGCTCTCTTTGAGGCCCTCTGGAACCCACAAGACTGAGTGTGTCACACCTGTCACACCCAGTGGCCACCCCTGACACCCAGAACATCACATCTCTGGTAAGAGTGCTGGTAAGTGCTTGCTAAGAGAGCTGCCACTGTGGACCCGTACTTAGGTGGGGCTGGCAGGATGGTCTGGTAGTTGTAGTGCTGCTGCTGCTGGTTGAGGATCTGAAGCTGGAGAAAGAGCTGCTGTTGCTGCAGTATTTTGGCATAGGATGAATCCATGGGAGGAGCTCCCTTGTCCTGCTTTTGGTCCGGGGGAATATACTGATGATATTTAAGCTTCTTGACTTTTGGCTTCAACTCCTTGGCTTTTTTACTGCGCTGAGACTTCTCACTAGCAGACTTGGGCTGGCTTTGCTATTTAGAAGAAAAGGAGGAAGCAAATCAGAATGGAAACCCTGATATAACGTAACACCCCATGTAAACCAGAACACACACTGGGATTTTAACTTTGAAATTCTCTAGATTGCTCACCTCAGGGTCTTTCCATGCTGCTCGAACTGAGACATTACAGACACTGCACTGGCAGCAGCTTATGCTGCACCATAATGCAGGTCACCTTTCCCTGTACACCAGATCATCTGCTCATCCAGTGCAGACTCATTGACTCTATAGACTCATCTATAGACTTATAGATAACACTGATTGTTTCAAAACATTTTGCATTCAGCATCCGTTACATAGGAGGTGAATACACCATGGAACAGAAAACTCCATTAAATATGTTACAATTAGTGTCAGAGGAAGACACTAGTGAGAAGTATTTCCTTCCTTGGCATCTGTTAATCTAATACTTCCAACTCCAAACTTGCTTAAAAGTAACCTTCTTATCTTCCTTCAGACTACAACAAAGAAGATATCAGACAAAACAGTACCTTAATGAGTGTTGGTGGGGGCTTGGCAGCAGTAAGAGCCACTCCATTGGTAAGACTAGGGGGCAGAAGAGGTGGAGGTGGCAATGGCGGAGGTGGCTGCTCAGGTAGGAAAAGAGTTTCACTGGAGTCTGTGCTAATCTGCAACTGGGATGAACCCTGAAGGGACAGAGAAAGGCATAATGAATATACACAAGAGGAGGGAAATAGTTTAACAGAGTGCAGGAAGTGTCCACTTAGAAGGAAGCAGCATGGGCTTCAAACCTTTAATCGGACTCCTTTAACCCACTGCTTCAGTTGTCCCTGAGAAGCAGCACAACTTCTTAGGGCAGAAAACAAATCAAAATCCATCACCTGTATCTCCCAGCATTTCCTGCTGGGATCAGCTGCACATAGGCTGTATCACCAAGCAATGGCTGCCCACTTCCCCACAAGGCACAACCATGAGGGTTTGTGAATAACCAGAGGAGGACGTCACTGACACCACACAGAGCTAAGACCCCTTGTGAAATCTCACAGACTATACCTCTTAGGGAAGCCTTAGTCTCACTTTTTAGGCTCCTCTGCCACAAATCAGCATGAAGCTCCAGGGCACTGCAGGAGGCCTCCACATTCTCACCTGAGCTAGTGATGTACCAGTGGTGCTAGGGAGAGGCTCACAAATCCGGGAGTCCATCGGCGATGGGACAGACCCTTGGGACTCATGGCTGGCTGGCTGCTCTGGGGAGAGGGCATCACTGCTGTCCTCATCAAAGGAGGAATTGTCTGCAACCTTTGGGTAGTTCACCTGTCCAACTAAAAACAAACATCAACTGTGGTCTGTAAAGTGGAATAAGAAATTACTTCGCTTGACACAAGATGTTTCACAAAGACAATGATGGCATGGAAAGAGTTGTGCTTAAAGCACCAGCTAAAATGAGAGGACAGAGCTCCAACTGTATCAAGTTTAAGTGTTTACATTCACTACCTATCAGTACAATAAAATAATGTGGACTGGGGTGAACCATTTCCCTTGCTTCCTAGACAGGAAAGATCAGTGAGTGCAAGAGATACTCAGGTCTGCCCAAATCCAGCTCTGTGGCATGGCTTATTTCATTATCATCTGGCACCAAAGAAGACTGGATAGTATAAGGTTGAGTCATGGCTTCTTTGGTGTTCATCCTGTATGGTGGAAGGTAGAATCTATCTTGGATTCCTGTCTTGAAGACAGAATCCCAAATTGTCCTCTAGTCTTACAAGCAACAAGGGTGTAAGGGTGGTGGGGCCCTGGCTGCTATTGGCATTTCTGTCCATCTGCATGCCCAGTAGATAAATTCACATGAGCATACACTTGTAATGTACCAAAGTTTTTTTAGACTACATTTTCTCAAATTAATCCTGCTAAGAAGGGAAATATTGTCATTTGCACCTCACCTAAACTCAAGAGGAATCCAGAGATGTACTTTGCTCAGCCAGAAGGAAGCCACATCTCTTATGCTTCAGTTCACAAGTTCACCCTTCCTCAACTACTTCTTGTTCAATAGTGAAACCAGGCTCTCTCACAACACTATCCCTTTCCTTTTTTTATGGAAAGTATTCCATCTCACTCACAGTTGTGTCCCATTTGTCTTTACAGTAGCTGTGCGTGTTTGAGGGGATGAATAACCACAGACACACAGACTGCTCAGTCTGGGGAGACAGGAAAAAGCACTGCTGAGGCAGTGGGAAGGTTATTCCTCAGCATTCCTTTCAGCCCTTGGAATGGCACTGGCATGATTTACATCTGTTCTGGTTTATTTTTAAAGGGGTTGAATCCTCTGAAGTTTTTGAGTTCACAGACATCTTTTGTTTCATCACACCTGTTTATATTCTGTCCCTCCTTCTGATCTAAGTCAGTGGGTTCCCCTGACCAGCACTGTTGACATGTTATACTGAGAGGGATTTTAAGGAGACAATCTAGGGAATACAATCTTCAATAGTCCTTCAAGTCTTCAGGGTATACAACTGCTTTCATATTATTCTGGAATGTCCACATTCCCTATAATTTAATGTCTCCATAGCACTATCTGGGCCAGAGGGAGACCTGCTTTTCTGAATCCTCGGGCTGAAAGCCTGTGATTCTGGGCCAGGAAAATGAGACCAGCCATGGGATTGCACTGCCTTAGATATGCAGGTGAATTGATAGGTAATCACAGCCACATGTGGGAAATGCCCTCCACAAAGATCCTTCTCTGACCTTACCAATAATAGCTTCCTTTAGGCTTGATTCCACAGGCAAGATGTTCTTCTCCACCAGCTCCATGGGCCCTGGCCTCTGTGCTATCTTCTCATTGAGGTCATCTGCCAGTCTGGCTCTCTTCAGCTTCAGCTGCTTAGCCTGTAAGGAGGGTTCAGCTGAGGTCTCTGTTTGGGGGAAAATAAATAAAATGGCATCAATCCAACAATGGTCAATCCGTGCCCTTCAGCAGTATTTTAATTCTATTCAGAAAGGTAACTGTAGATAACAGTAGGTAACTGTACAGAAAAATAATTGATAGATAACAATAAGTAATGATGCACTACAAAGATATGACAGATGTTATGTGTATTCAGGTTATAAAGACAACTACAGTAGCCCTTGTGACAAATTCACTGTTCTCAAAGTGATGTCACCCAATTCTCATTCATCTTTTCCCCCCGGCTGTGCCTCAAGCTTGGTGCTCAGCAGCAGCATAGCACTCCCTCTCTGAAGCTTCACTCCCTCTCTGAGGTTCATCACTAATCAGATCAAATCTGCTTCACTCATTTTTCAGTGTCTTCTCTTAGTAAAAGAGCAATCCATGGTCATTCTATTTTATTGTTGCTCAGCTACACAAAACTGCACAACTTGAGTTCACACAACAGATTTTTCTGAGAATAATCTCTCAGCAAGCAGAGTTGAATCCCTCCCAAGGAATCATGCAATGGACATGATCTTCTGCCTGCTCCCAAGTGGAAGGAAGCTTTGGAGGTCAGAGGCAAAACAGAAAGCTGTTATAAAGGTAGTTACAATAAAGTTTATTGTTGATGTTTGCATGTTCTGCCCTTGCCATACCTTCCAGAATGTGCATCCTAACCAGCTCTGATCTCTCTGGCCGGGACCGGATTTTGCGTTTCAGATAGTCCTCTGTCTGCAGCAAAAACAGACAAGCAAGAAGCACTTTCAGCTGATCAGACACAGGAGTGAGGTAATCTTGAACAGCACAATGAAAAGAAACAACCATCTTTAGCTGTTACTGAGATCTAAATAAGCACAAAATGGAGAATGGACCTATCTCCTGTCCCAGAGCACCCAGAGAATGAGCTTACTCTAAAGATTGCTTTCTACAGTAATTACCTCAGTCAGTTGTGCAATGCCGCCCCATTTCCCCAGAATGGAAATTGGTAAGGACTTCCTCAGGAGCTGGAGTCCTCTTTTCCCGTTGTATGCACCACCACTAACTTGTCAGGGTAACACCCATGAGATTTCTTTTTACATTAAAGATAGATGCACTGGTTCCATTGTTCACAGAAAATACTTTCATGTACTGCTGTCATTCAGGGCTGACTTGTGGTTTGGGCATACTCTTTAATTTGATTAAAGATATGTTATTTGTTAAGCTAAAGACCCCATGCAGTCCCTTGAGGGGCAGAATCTAATGCTGTGACAAGGCTTATTTCACTTTCAGGGCTGCTTTTAGCTCTGTCTTTGGAGAAAGTGCTAGGGAGCAATGTACAGAGATGACCCTGACAGGCTAAGCGTGTTACTCTTTACACTGCTGAGGAATGGGAATCTAGAAGCAGCAAGTAATAGACTGGACACCAGGATGGGCCTTCAGAGAAAGTAAGTATTAAAAGTCAGCCAGAAAACTGCACCACAGTTGTTCAACTGCCCACATAAAAATATTAACTTAATAAGGTTTTAGGAAAAAAAGAGAAATAAGCAAAAGCCTTTTGGTCACTGGTCTTAATGCGAAGTCCCCCACTGCAATCCTTCCACAGTTTAAAGGGCCTCAGCTGTTATTTTTTTACTTATGTTGCTTTCACTTTTAAAACAAAACTTAGTCATAACAAGTTTCATTCCACTGTAGGCTAATCAGAAAAAAATATCCCCAGAGGCCTTCTGAGGAACAGAAATTATCAAGAAACTCCCCAATGAGAATACACATGAAGTATGATGCCTGGCTTCCTCTTTCTGTAGAGCCAGAAGTCCATTATTTCAGTATCACAAGATTTTGGGGGGATCCTCTATATTCAATTTTCAGTTTTTCTAGTCTCCTAGGTAAAAATTGCATGTGCAGGTAACAGAGGAACTTTTCTCAAAGATGGAACTGAGTGTCACATGATAAGAGCATTTAATAGCATTTAAGGGCAAAACAAACACCATAAAAATAAAAATGTCAAGTGTGTGGACAGCAGGGAAGAAGAGTATCAGTCACTTCCAGAAAGATTACCCTAGGGAAAATCCAGGCACCATATTCAATGGGCTTTAGGCACAACTAGTTCACTGAGGGTTAGCCAGCACCACATGGAAGCTGCAGAACACCCCATCCAATATACCTCTGACCACAGAAAGCTGTATTGCATCCAGAATATTAACAATTCCCTCCTGCATCTCATTAACAGCTACAGGATGCCCAAAACACAAGACATATTCCTGACTTTCCCAAAACACTGGAGATTATATTGCATCTTACCCTGGCCCGCTCCAAACTCTTTCTTTGTTCATGAAATGCAGCTGGACTTTTCAGAGCTGTGGAGAGGAAAAGCATTTAGAGAATGAATTAGAATGATGGAAGTTCTCTCACTGCACAACCCTTCAGGCCAACTGAGTTAACAAACACATGGAAGCAACTGCCTCCTGCACCTTCCAACACACTGAAGCAGATCTCCAGCTGGTACAAAGCAATGGGAATTGCCATACTCCATCTGAAAGCACAGGGACACAGGAACTGATCTGAAATTTTTGTGGCCACCGGAGAGGTCTAATGCAGGTACACTTCTAGCCAAACTAATCACTGTTCCCAAAGTTAGGTCCAAGAATGTGAATCAAAAAGAGCCCCCGAAAAAAGCCTTTTACAAGCTTCAGCAGATAGATAGTAAGATATCCAGGACCCTTATGGCTTTGAAACATTGAAGAGGTCAAACAGCTGGAAAGATGGGGGACAATGCTAATGAACTGTAAATCCCCTTCACTATCTTTTAATGTCAAAGGAAGCTGCAAGTCTTTCCTGAATCTGCACCTGTGTTTTGTACACATGCAAGGACTCGCTGTGAATCCTGCAGGCCCACAGGACATATACACTGCTCCCTGGAAATCACTGTGAGAACAGGGACACTCAGAAGAGAAGTGCTTCTGTCTGTTGACAGAAAACCACAGCTTGAGGAATTAACTTCAGCTCTCACAGAACAGACCTTCTCGCCCCCTCGGGCCCTGTTTAAAACCAGAGCCAAAATGGATCAGGTTTTAAGAAACTGATCCTCTGCTGTCCAGGACCACACTAACCCTGGAGGAATCTCTCACTGTGCCTGCCTCCTCTGGAGCACACAAATCTCACATCCCACAGTAAAACCAGAGAGGGGGGGTGATGATGGTGTCAGTAGCTCCTCAGAGTTCCCCTGAAGCTGCAAGTAGCTTGGTTTTTTTAAAAAATGACCACACTGTGGTTTGTATTAAGAAGCTGAAGGGAGCATAATAATTTCTTTTCCTATTTCTGAAATACTCTTACCTTAAACTGTCTGAATTACCATCCAGCTAAACAGAAAAGGTAAAGAACTTCAGCTTTAAAGATAAGTTGCAAGTCTTTTGAAGACAGAAAACTAAGTTCATAGAGTTAGTAACTCCTAAGTATTGCATCAAGGTCCTGTGAAAAATAGTCTGCTCATACTATTTTTCACTTAAGACCAGTTATTAAGTATTTCTCAAATATAAGTTCATAATGAAGTCTCAAAAGACTTCAAAGCCCCTGCATAAATACAGTGTAAGAAACTACTTCTAATGCAGGTGGATCTTTCCACGCCATTTCCTACAGAACAAAATTGAGTAGCCACAGATAGTGTTGACACATTCTGTGAAATACAGAGTCCCTCTGATGCCAAGATGATTTTTTGCCTTTTCTTTTATAAACCTTTTATATAACTTCTTTGTCTCCTCAGTATTCTTAGCATGCATACTTGTAATTCTTTAAGTCTGATAACTTAGCATAGTCCTAGTATTTTATTAGGCCAGGAGACAAAACATCCTAAAGGGCCTTGTAGCAGGAGACCAGAAAGCCCTACGCTATCCTGGGAAACCAAGGTCCCCTCTGGAACATATCCTGTAAACTACAGATTTGGCCCATCCAGGGGGGAGCTCCTGGGATGGGGAAATACCACACCATTCATGCAGGCCTCCCACTGGAGCATCCTTGTTAGATATGCTCATTTGTAAGGTCTATAAATTGTATACACATCATGTGTGTGCACTGCAGCATATCCCACCTTGGCAAATAAGTAAGGATTCTTATTAAAATACTGAGATAAAAACCTCTTATCCCTTAACTGTGTCTGGCTCTCAGTTTTTTCAGACCAGGGAAATGCATCACCTCTAGGTTCACATCAGTGGGATGAGAAGTAGAATTCAGTCCACATGGCAGGAATTCTAAACATGCCAGGCATCATAGATGGGATTTGGACTACAGAAGTGAATGAAGAATAATTTGTAGAATAAATGAACAATAACTGAAAACCAGAGTGAGTGAGTACATAGACCCCTACAATGGGGCAAGTAGTTCCTGCTCAGATTAGTTGCATAAATCTGGTTGCAGAGGGAAATCACCAGAGAAAGTTACACAAGCTGTGAAATGCACTTTGAAAAAAACCAAAGAGATATGGTAGGGATACTGTTTTGCAATAACTACAAAAATAATGCAAAAAACTTCCCCATCTAGCTGAGGCACCAACAAAGCCTCAGCTGAGGCCTGCAATGAGATGTCCTGGGCAGTCTGACCATGGCACTTCAATGAAGAGCAAGGAGCAAACCAAACTCTTTTCTATTCTTGTGAATATGCACATGCTTGAACCTGAATGTGCTTTCCTTTCATTGTGTGCTTCTCACAGAAAAGCCAAATAAAAGCTCAGGTCCACTTGGGCAAAGCTAGCAAGAAACATTTTAATCTGCATAAACATCTACCCTGGAGATAAGCAAAGCAGGATTCATCTTGAGTCTTCAAAAGCTCTCCACCAGAATGTGCAGACACAGCAGTAATTTACTCTCCCTTCCTGCCTACCTCTGCTGCCAGTATGAGGCAGCAGATGAACTTTAAGTGACATTTCCCTGACCACAGCTAATGGTCAGAAAAGTCAACTGCAGGAGTTCAGCTGGTGTCACAGGTAGTCCAGGAAAACTCTTGCATACAGAGGAACAAAGCAAGAAAATAATACCTGAGTAGGAAAAAAGAAAAACACATATGTATTTAATAGTAAGTAAAGCAGATCAGCTACATGAATAATCTTGTAAAGAACACTTTCAGTCTCTCATGACTTGTCCTCTGGAAACGTGCTTTGGGATGTAGCTCTCTGGGCTGGCAACATGACAGAGGACTTCATATTCGATCTCTGAAAATGTCAAGAGGGCACAAATCCTTCAGTGATCCATCAGCAATCTAGGATGAGGTTGATATGTCAGAATAGGGTGTCTATTGTAAAATCATACTCCATTTGAAGTTAACTAATCCTTGCCCATTTTTTGGCTTTGAAATGAACTACTTAGCCCAGAGCTGTGGAGTAACTCTGTTAACTTTACTACAGCAAATTTTAAAAAAGGATAAATATAATTCTATGAAGAACTCTGGAGCAAGCTGGCTCTGGGCGAACATTAAAGGAGATCTGCAGTGCAGATATGCCCCTTTTCCAGCTCCTACCACTACCCTTCCCAGATACTTAGCACTGATCCCTGCAAAACTGTTCCTGTGCCTCATAACCCATCTGGCTTGCTCAGCAGAGTGCAGCTTTATCCATTCACTCAAAACTGCCCATATTGATAAAGCTCCACCATTCTCAGCCATATCAGCTGTGGTGGCTCATTCTGGCAGTGGATGTGAATGAGTGGCTAAGCTGCTGGAACAGAACCTGTGTGAACCAAGTGGGTGTGGGGCAGCATTCCCACTCTGTCCACAGCCCTTAGGACCTGAAGCTTCAGATATAACCACAGAGGGTTAGGGATGAGGAAACTCCAATCATCTGATGCTTTCTGACTGCTCAGCCTGCATAAAATACACTAAACTATTCTTTACAGTAGTTTGTCTAACCTGTTCTTGGAGACCTCTCATGAAAAAATGTAATATTGCAGAGAAATCATCCCAGTACACAAATGTTTTTACTATTTAAAAACCTTTCTGAATGTCTAACTTATATTTCCCTTCCTACAATTTATACTCTTTGATGCCCATCTTACCTGCAAACATTACCAAGAACTATTTATTTTCTTCTTCTTTGCATCTATCCCTTTTGAAAACTTTGGTTCTCCTACAATCTTCTGATATATAAAATGACCAAAGGCAGTTGCTTCAACCTTCTCTTGCAGATAACATTATTCAGACCTTGACTTGTTTAGTCTCTTTTGGACTCCTTCTGTTTAAGCTGCATTTTTGTTGAAGCCGTGTCCAGAACTGGGTACATATTCCAGCCTAGGTTTATCGGCTGTTATAGAGTTAAATGATTATTCAGTAACACTTCTCAGCCAGTTTCCCTTGTTTGTGTACATAAAACAAACATTTCACTTGTGTTTGTCTCACAATCCACTAAAGGGCTCCAATCCTCTCTTGCAGAGCTGGTACCAAGCCAGTCACTCTTCATCCTCAATTCAAGCCACTGACGAGGCATTACAAAATGTAGACATTCTGCCTTTTTCTTTCATTTTATTCCATAGTTGTTGGCTTCTCCAAACCTTTTGAGTCCCAGTCCTGTCCTCCCCCCAGCCTACTAACCTGGAGCTTAACAAACGTGCAGATTGTTCCTTTGTTTACATCAAATCACTGAAAATACTGACTTGAATCAAACACTGATTTTTCTCCCTTCCCATCACACCCAACAACCCTGCTCAACACAACCTCTCAGTCTGACACCAACCTCTATTCCAATCCTGTTCCCTCACAAGTTGCATAGGCATCTTCAGGTAGTCCCAGCTTGCTTCCAAAAACATTGGGCAAGGCTATTCCAAGTGCCTTACTAAACCCAAGAAGTGCAAAAACACATTTAACACCCTGAATTCCCTGGGAAGCATTTCAACAAATATTTAGTCTGCTGGCAGGTCAAGCTTCAGTAATGATCTCTTTTTCCCCCTCTTCCACATCCCGTGTGTTTCTGCCTTGCCATTGATGCTTCAATTGAACTTATACTGCACAGGGAGCTCTACTGTGGAACTGTTGCCATAAACATCTCCTGCACCTCTCCATGGCACTTGCCCCTCCCAAACTTAACTTGAATCCTTGCTCTAACTATCCAGCTACCCTTGAGTGAGCCCTGATGAGAACAGAGTGCTGCCAGGGGAAAAAAACACCAAACTTGCCAAACTACAACAGCAGTATGAGCTGTTGGGCTTTTGTTTTCCACTATATGCAGAAAATAAATAGTTGGCAATGCAGAAGTAACTTTGGCAATGCCCAATTTCAGTTAGGTTACCTCCTACCTGCCTTTTCATTTTATTTCTACATGATATGTACATGGCATTTTCAACTTCAGTAACCTGGCACTTCCACTTTCTGCCCTCATTCCTGTACCTAGATCTGGGACAAAGCATGTCAGCCCTCGGTTATGCTGACAAAACCGTCTGTGGACTCCAATCACATTTGTTTTGAAAGAGTTATTTTAACCTGGATTGGTATGCTGTTTTACAGCATGGCTCTACAAATAATAGTGTCAGCAAAGCTGAGCACAACTGCCCGGCCAGACAAAGTCAAAAATGAGAGGCTGAGTTTAAGGCCAGCACTGCAGCAGGAGCCCCATTCTGCTGAACCATGGCACTCACATCTTCAGATTGCCCCATCCACTATAGGAAAACAGCCTGGTGTTACAAATGGCCAACAAGCACCAAAAAAGGCTCAGTGACAGTGGGACCATAGCATCACCAATGGGGCTTGGGACTGCACAGTCCAGCAGGTGACCTCCACTGAGCTGTTCACACTTTTGCTGCACTTGGACAACTGTGGCAGTCTGTAACATCTGCTGTAAGAAGGATGAGTTTTACCCCTCACCTTCAGATGACTGACTAGAGGACTTGTTTCCTCCCACAAAAGGGCTGGCTAGCAAGGATCTCATTAAATTCCTACCTCCTTCTTTAGTTTCTCTGCTGCCTGTTGTGGAGCATTTTGACACTTCATCTCCAGAATTCCTGAAGCATTAGCATCTTTGTGGTCACACCCTCTGCTACCATGAGAAACATCCCTGCACATCAATGATGCAACTGTTCTGTGCCTCCACCCTGCTTCAAAAATGTTGCAGCTATACATTGCAACTGTGTTCTTCCATCTGACCCCCCAAAACCACACAGCGGCACAAAAGGCCATCTACATTGACCCACACTTTTCCATACAAAGCCCAGAGATGAAAATTGCTACTCATCACTTCAAAGCAATGTATCAATTCCTATGAAACAGGGTGCAAAACTGTAATGCCTGAGTTGAGTGTTTCCCCAGTCCAAGCCACATTTCGCAGATGGCAAAGGGTGAATGAATCACAGAACCAAAGAATGGCTTGGGTTGGAAGAAACCTTGAAGACCATGTAGTTCCAACCCCCCTGCTACGGTTGCAGGGACACCTTCCACTAGACCAGATTGCTCAAAGTCCCATCTAGCCTGGCCTTGAGGCACTGCTGCAAAGCTGTGCCTCAAACTGGTACTGCTAAAAACAACAGAGTGAATCAAGGCTCAGGAACCAAACTCAAATCTTCAATATAACAGCAGAGACAAAAAGCTGGCCAAAATGGCCCAAACATTTCTGTTCAGGGTTTATCCTGCAGTGTACAAAAGCAGATTTTAGCTATGCAAAGCTTTCGAAGACACTCATATGCAGACCTCTGAGTTCCTGTTAGCTAGCGTGAGAAATAAGTGGAATCAGAACCAGGCTGACAGTCTAAGAATGAAACACAGCAGGGGAAGGGGACTGACCCAACTGCTGAGAAAAAGAGGTCAAAACACCCATATACAGTGCATTTGCTTATGCAGCTGACAGAAGACACTGAGGTTTGCACGGAACCAAACACAGAGAAGAAAGAAAAGCAAAAGGATCTGCACAGATTCTTCTAACTCGAGTGTCTTGTGGGAAGCAAAGGCTGCAAAGCTTTCTGTAATTGGTAAATCACAACTCGAGGCTATCAGACTTGTAGACTGACAGAGGAAGCACATGGGCTTTCCTTGGCTATAGTATCTAGCTCATCATAGACAATAAGGTGATATTTGAACTGCAAATCAGTTGATAAGGCAACACACAATGTTTTGTAGAAAGGCGACAGCTCAATTCAGAATACTGAGTCGAATACTTTGCTCTTCAGTTAGACCCATTCCTAAGGGAAAGGAAAAACCTTCCTTTGCTATGACAAGAGAAGCTTGTGTCATGTCCAAACCGAACCTCACACAGGCTGATCTAATTCAGAATGGCAGAAAGCCTTCTGCTGCAGCTATTCACCCCTGCTCTCAACCAAATTCTGGTTTCTCTCTCTTGTTTACTATGCTTTCCTAAAAAGATGAGATAAAGTGCTGCAAATAGGCTCGATGACTTCCGCAGTTGGTTGAGGGTGGGGCTCCCACCCGTAGGATTTGCTAAGAGACACAGAACTACAGAGCTTGAACCACAGAGCAAGGCAGTTAGTGCTTTCTTCCTCCCTTCATCTTCACCCCACTTTCAAAAAGCATTTCTCACAGCATGGAAGAAAAAGGTATTAAAAAACTGGGTCACATGCACAGAAGGGGCTGTCATCTGGCCACTGGGGCAGTGTCAAAGAGCTGCTGTGTGCTGCAGAAATATGAAAAGGAGCTGGAGAATACACAGCTGAGGGAAGAGAGATCTCCATCAGCATCCTCTTCTCCATTTGCAGCTCTGGGAGTTTCTCATCCAGTACACAGACCTGATCATACTTGAGAATTCTTGATACCATTCCCCAACACTGGTAAATTACCTTGGGTTAAGGCTAAAACATGAGTATCAAGTTAAAGATAGGAAAAGAAGCCACAACTAGTAAATTGCGATTTTTCAAATCCCAAAATACATAAAGTCAGGAAATTAAAAATTAAGACTGACCTAGAAAAGGCAATGCAAATATGTTTATGAAGGTAAGAAACATCTCAGGCACTCAAACAAATGCAGCTTGCCTTTCAGTGACACCCTTCAATGAGAATGTTATTGTGACTGAAGCATTATGAGTGTTCCTAGTCCCAAAGAGAGGAAAGGCTCCTTCCCACGTTGCTGCTGTTGCCACACTGCCAAAGCACAGCATTACAGATGCAGTACTGCAGCTTTACTGAGTCTTCCCCACGGCCCAGCTATTCCAGTCAGCAGAGACACACACAGAAAAGGCAGCCAAATGAAGTCCCTGTTAGCAGACTGCTTGCTGAGCCCCAGGCTGCTGTGGAAGCCAGAGCTGAGGTCCTGCCTCCCTGACACCCTGTCTCAGAGAGCCAGCCCTTCTCCTGGGTCAGCATTCTGAACCTGCACAGCCTACCAGCTGTTTTTCCCAAGAAGAGCCACTTTCCAGCTCCCTGCACTGGGCTTGCCCTGGCTGCTGAAGCACACAGGCAGGGGAGCTGTGGTACCCTGCCCCAGCTCAGCTCAGCACAAGACACTCACCAGCTGTGCTACTTCCAACACCAGGCACCTCTCCAGAGCCCACTTCCAGCAAGACTGTCAGTAACTTCAGTACAGCAGTATCCCACTGATGATGCAGCTGAAGTTTAAGATTTTCATTAACTGTGTGAAAAGCCTGAAGTACAGGTTTGTCACAGTAAATATGAAATTATTGGCAGAAAGGAATAAGATTTTTCTGAGGCCCAACACTGAGTTAATTTAAAATCTAACATATGTGCAATTTCTCAGAAAGTTCATCCTCTTTAGAAGCAAAATGGAAATTGTCACCCATGGTAACAGTTATCAGATCTGTGGATGACTATGGCTACAGCTTTGTGTCAAAAACATTTACAGCAAATACAAGTAATGTATAATCTGCTCCATCCATCACCATTAACTCTTGCATTTAAAAGACACTACCTAAATCCTGAAATGTAAAATAAGAAAAGGCAAGGCTTCATTACAATCAGGAATATACCACCTCCAAACTGAAGAGGAAAAGGGAGACAAGGAACTTCTAACAGGAATCCTTTGACCCATGCATTCATGGACCAGACTTCATACCTGTTTCTTGCATGGATAACTGGCCTTTGCAAACTCTTCTGATAATTTTCCAGAGTGCTCAGGGTGGGAAAAGGTATGGGGTCACAAAAAGGAGAGACCATTCCCAGACAACAAATAAGAATGAGGCTAAGACAACTGTGGGAACATGAAGGGAAAAAAACTGTTTTGCCTACCAGACTTTACTCCCCTGAACTATTACATTTCTCTTGCAACTGGCAGAGTTAAATCTTTTATCATGGCAGGTATCAAGCACCAAAAGCAGCCTGTCAAACACCTGAGCATCTTTCTTCTACAGCTACAGAAAGGGCAAACAGCACATTTCCATTCTACCACAATGAACTTTATTACTCCAATCATGTCTTATTAATCACAGATCATATAGACACATGGAAAATACACTCAGACAGACATCTAAAAATACAAACAAAGCAGATGCAGTCATCAGTCCTCTGACCATGAAACTCTACGTTTAAATGTACAGACAGCTTTCTACACACAAACCCTTAAGGCTCTGAAATTGTGCTCCAAGAAAAATGGTCCAAGTCATGCAAATAATTCCTGGGAGACAAGTTATTAATATTCTAATTAATATTTACAAATTTTTAATATTTTAATACAAGCAAAATAAAACCAGTTAGAGATTTCTGTGCAACACACCAGAAACAGAAAAAAATGTAGGGAACAGCTGCAAGTGTCCTCTACTCTTTTTTTTTTTTTTTTACCTTTGCTATACTTGCTTAGTGTTCCAGTCTAACTCTCAGAGCATGACACTGAATATTAAAAGTCTAGCTGCAGCTTCTGTGTGGAGTAAAAATATTTACAGTCCACGTATATGTTTTTAAATCCTTGTCCTAAATCGAATTACAGTTCTAGCTTAAAAGCATGAAAGAGAAGCAGTTGCCAGTGTGCAGAACAACAGACATAAGATGGCAGCGAAGTGAAAATTTGTATTTTTGCTTTGTTACTATAAATAGATTCCATAAAACCATGGAATGTCACTACAAAGATCTGAGATGTAAAGAGGTGAGAGAACAACGGGGACACGTTACGTAGCAGGAAGAGATAGTTCAGGGTGTTAAAGCAAAGGGTTTAGCTGCAGCTCTAACAGAACACACCACAACCTTCAAATGTCAGTTGTGTAGCCACACTGCAACAGTTCCAAGTCATATTACTCCACCCAGGCATAGCAGTTCATTTATCCTGGCCCTTATGGAGAAGACAAAACATATCTGAGGCATGAAGAATTGCCCCTGAAGTCACCAGCACGACGGCAGAACAGCTCAGGCCATAAAAAATACTGCACCTGTAGGTAACTGTCACATTCAACAGCTTGCTGCCTCTCCTTTCTCTGACAAACACAGAAAGATGCTCCTACTTCACAATTAACAGTTAAACAATTTATAAAACTTTTTATTCTTTTGTTTTGTTTCTGACATTTAATATGTTCTACTGTGGCTATTGTATGTAACAGGAACAAAAGGTTGATTATATCCTCAACTGACAGGTCTCCTTCAATTAGCACACACACTAAATTGACAAGACTCATAATAAGAAATAAGAATAATAAGAAAATATGAACATAAATATTAATCACAGAGCCATGCAGCAATAAAGTTAGAAGTGCATCATTTCCAAGTATTTAAAACATTATTTTTTTCTAAACTGGGACGTGGTTAGACTATCAGGTAACGGCTAAAGCAGAAATAGCATTTTTAGCTACCCTACACAAACACAAGTGTGGATGTATGGCTGAATCTTGGGGTTGAGATGTTGAAGTCTATAGACATGATTTAACCTTAGAAACTAGCACATGGCAAGCACTTGGCTTCCCAAAATCAGTATCTCAGAGATCCTTGGGTTTTTGTGATGGTAGCTGTGCTGGATGCAGATTAGCTACTACAAGCTTTGTCTAGATGATGATCAACACTGATATGCCAAAGCATAACCTGTGTTCTGTACTCTTAAATCACCAGCTGTCTCCAGTTAATAGCAATTCCTTTAGAATTCATTCTAAGCAATGTCTCACAGACTGCCAAAAAACCAAATACTGCATTTTCATTTTATAACAAAAAATACATTTTTCCACTAACCTTAAGGCTAATAAAAATGCATAATGATATGAAAGGCCTAATGAGATGATAATCATTAGCCTGCCTGCTGTATTACAGTAATTTCTGTGACATGCTGGAGTTGAACCATGGCACACTCCCCTCACAGAGTCTGAGGATAAAAGACACTCTTGTATTCTGGAATAAGCTCGAGCATCCAGCAGGCTGCACTTCCCAGCAAAAACCACACCAGAGTGTTGGCAGCACAGACGCAGAGCATGGAAACACCTCAGCACCTATTAAAGCATTAGAATCTCCATGCACAAATTCCATCCTCTTTGGATCTACACATAGTCATGTGTTCTGCATCCCAGAACACAAACACACAGAGGAGTTGGATGTGGGCACAAAAACTGGCAAACATCAGATATACCAAAGTGAAAAAGAAGCTCCTGGAAATTCTCAGCCTGTACAGCAGCCTCCTTCTAGCTTTCAGTGCAGGCAATGCCCTTTTCAAAGGATGCCTGTGTCATTTTTCAGACTCACACAGCACTAGTACAGAGAAACACAAGGCACATTCCCAAGAATTATCTACTGCTTCGCCTTTTTGGAGAGATGTGATGGTCAAAACAGCTTTCCTGCAGAATTGTGCCACATAACAACCTTGCATTCTTGCCTGTGTTAAGTGTTTGCAGCCAGTAGCCAAAGATCACAATCCTGATGGATTAAACAAATGGCATATGAAGCTTTAAATCTTGCAAAAGAGAAAAAGAGCCACATATTTTGCATAACAGAGTATTGCTACATTTGCCAAATGTCCCTCCCCTAAAAATTTTTGCTGCTTTAGTTAAAGATATTTTCTACATTAACTTCCTACTTAGATGTGCATTAGCTACTGTTTTAAACACTCTCTTCAAGAGTGAAAAATTTGGTGTTTAATATACCCCCAAAAAACCTTACAATAGCCATAACCTTTAAATTCAACTCTAAAAAATGACAACATCTGACTGTTCTACAGCACAACAGAGTTCAAAGAGTTGAGAACAGACAGCAAATTTTGTTTGACTTGTGTTTTATGAGGACAAGAAGATGAAAATATCTCTGCATCGCTACAAAAAAATGCAAATAGCAAAAAGGCTTGTCTATTTGCACTGTTAGAAAATAGGCCAAAACCTGAATAAATATAAAAACTCAGCTCTCCTTTCTTCAAGATACAGTCATTGTAGCTCAGATCACAGGTATGTCAGCTGCAGGTGAAGACTTGCTTGTCACCATTTTTCTAAGGGCAATTGAGACTTTTGATCGTGAACTAATGAATCCTGCTACTAGTAAAAGGTTACACAAAGTGGTAACAGAAAGCAAGAAGAATTAATGAAGTATAAAACACAATTATTTTGAATCCTCTTTCCCTGCCTATAAATGCTTTATTTCTTACAACAATACACTAATCTTCCAGTGGAGCAAAGCCCTGCTGTAGGTGGCTGTGGGTTGGGAAGGTTAAGTGAGATTAAGTGTACTTGGTAAAAAAATGTTGAAACATTTGCCTTTCCACTGTACCATATAAACAAAATTCCACATAGGACAAAGTAAGCAATTCCCAGTTCTGTTATGAACAAGCACAGCAAGTGTAGCATGACTCTCACTTTAAGGTGACACAATCGTGTCTTCTCCCACTCCTCATGTTTACAGTGCCCAAAAATCTCATGTGTCATGAAAGCCTGCAATGGAATTTCTCTTTTAGGGCACCAATCTGCAGAATAAATCTTATGTGGGGTTTAGATTCAGTCAGGAGAACCAAAGGTACCAATGAGAGTTTGCCCACTATACAGCCTGTAATGTAAAACAAAACCTTTCACTTCTCCCACACTTGGCTGAGGGATTTTTCCATGGCAGTTTGCCTCCAGATATACAGGAACTGATCTGTTCACAGACACAGATCACAGGCTAATCTAAAGGAACATGCAGGAAAGCACAGTAAGAGAAAAACAGAAACAAAGTAGATGCTGAGGAAGTGACATCCACACTCTGGATGTGAAGGTGAATTGGAGGTGTGGTGCCAGACAAGCTGTAGTCTGGTCCCATGGCTGAATGCATATTAGCATATCTGCATAGCTCTAGGCAGAATATTTTCCACTTTACTTTCATTCCAATTTAATCCAGCTCTCAAACTTCATTTTATGGTGCAAAGCAAGGCACAGCAGGCAGGTGCAATCAGGAGCTTCACTTCAAAAACACATTCCTGACACAAGCTGTAATGCAGACAGAACTGCAACCATCACAGTTCTCTCAAGTGTGTTAAGACTCTCCAGATGGAAAATAAAGGAAAGAAAAGAAGCCAACCAGAATCTGACATGAAAAGAGCGCTTCAGCTCTTTTAGTTCAGCACCAAACCATCCTCTGGATTCCAACTTTTATACTTCTGTTGAATCATCATGAAGGACTGTGCAGGGCTTGGTTCCTGGCTAACAAACTCAAGAGGGACACACAAGTCCAGCACAGCTATGTTCAGTAGCAGATGACAACAGAACAAGTTTAAGTACCTCAGTGTTTTCACAGACAAGAGGTACAGACCAGAGAGAAGAAGGAATACAGGATACTTGCATGTTCCCAGCAGTAAAAACTCTTGATAGTAGAAGTAAAGCTGTCATGGTGCTGAGATGTGTTCAGGAGGAACATGGTCCCTAGTCATCCTCTGTACTTCTCAGGTTAAAAATGGGATTTTTGCTTTAAGTATCACAATTTATCTCACATCTGATCTTAGCTTCAAAAACAGCCCAGGCAAATTACATTTTTAACATTTCCCTATGTGTAGTTAATTCCAGCTGGCAGGTATGGGTAAATGATACCATTACTTGGGAGGAACTAATTTCAAATCATGTTTAGAACAGACGTGTTAAAGTGGGTTTTCTCCATCGCAGAAAGAACCTTTTAATGCGTTGCCAGTATTTTCACAATGATACTTCACTACATGGTTTTCTTTGGTCCACCACAAAATTCACATGTAAGACATATAAATGAAGCAATGAAGGGCACAAATCTGCAAAGCCTAGTAATTTAGGCTATGTTTTAAATAAATTTAGGACTCACTAATTATTCCGGATGCCTTACTTGAATTACTTGCAAGGGCCTCATTTTCAAAAGGCCTGTAAAACAGACCCCTCTCAGGAATCACAAGTTTGGCCAGGCACACTTTGAAGAAAGCCAGTACTGTACATAAGTTAAGTATTTGCATACATATCCACCTAAAGCAGGACACCACAAAGAAGTCAGGAATATTTTCTTCTGAGAAGCATTAGTAAAAAGGCACAGTCACTGGGACATTAGTCTTTCATCCAAAAGCAAGTAAGTGTATCCTGTAGAAGCTTGTATACAAGCTCCTCAGGTTAAAAAACAGACAACAGGTATGATATATCCAGACAGGACAACATTTTCCTTTTGCTTTGGTAACATAATTTTAAACAGGAGTCCCAGAAACCTCATAAAGAACATTACTGCCATGCAGCAAGCCACTTCAGCTGACAGAGTGCTGCTGACAGGTTCTCTTCATTCAGAGACAGAGCTGACAGTCTAACCTTCAGCAAAGTCTAAGTCACAGCACTGTGTCATATTAAAGTGAGCACCCCAGAAACAAAAGAAATGAGAAAATCCTCATTACTACACCATCTTCAAGTAAAGCTTCTGAAACAGGGCAGCAGGAAAGCTTTTGAAAAAAGAAAACACATACCAGATCCACTGCATTTTACTACAGCTGTTGTATGAAACTGAGAGGACTTCAAAAACAAAACATTTGCTGTGTGGTCTTGCTTCAAATTGTTACCTGTAAGTCATCTAGTTCAGAGGTACCAAAGCACGACAAAACTATTTGTCAGACACCTTTTTTTGCATTTTTGGGGGAAGGAGGGAAGCAAAACAGAAAAATACCTTCTCCAATGCTAATCTGACAGTGAAAGCCTGGCTTTAGGGTAGATCCTCTCTGTTTACCCACAAAAGTAAACGTTCTCTGTCTGCAAAGATTTTGCCTTTCCCTGCAAGAAGGGCAATGGCTGATGCCCATAGGGCTCATTCTAGCTGTTTTCTAGCTATTAACATAAAAGAGGGTCCCTTGTTGGTTACTATCTTGCACACAATGCCTGGTTTGGTCAGTTTATGGAATATGTACATACAAAGTTACAAGTGCCTCAGAGGTCTAGGGACCTGACGCACTATAAGAACAGAAACTGCAGAGGCAGGAAGCCTGTTAAAAGAGTGATTACCAGCATGGATCAAGTATATAAGGCGCTTGTAACATAGCATGTTGTCCAGGAGACTGTGCATTGAGATGAAATGCAAGCCTAGTTTTGCAGTACAGTTACACTTGCAGCCCTTGCTCTCTTCCTCAGTATCGGAGGTGGCACCAACACTTCAGAAGGACCAGGCTGGGTGGGACAGGGTGTGGCTCTCACACATGATGTTTTCCATGCAGAAGCAGAGAACCTGATCTTTCAAATCATATGGGAAACCATTCTCCACCAACAAACATGCATGAGAACACCAGGGCAAAGAACTGAAGTGGTACTTACGCGGCATGATCCCTTGGCTCACCAGCTCCTCCCGTGTGCGCCGCTGCTGGAGCTTCAACTGCAGCACTGCACGACAGCAGAGAGAAGGGAGAGAAGGAAACCCATCAGTGCAAGAAACAACTGAAGAGACATTTTCAAATGCATCTCGTTTTCTTCTTTGGATGCCAAGGCACTGGTGAGCAGCAGAAGGAAAAGAGCCCCCTCCCACCCTGCTGCCCTGCCCTGCCCTGCTGCAATTGCAGAAGTGGCCCCCAGCAGTCAGGTTTCCGTAGGCTGCTGCAGCCAGGGGGAGAGGAAGTTGCGCAGGGTCTTGGCAGGGTGATAAAAATCCACAAAGCCAGGCCTGTTTCTCAGTTCTTTCTAGAGCACCAACTGCTTTCCAAACCATTAATATTAAAAAACAAACAAAGAGAAACACCAGCTGACAGTCCTCCAATAAACACAGAGTGACACCCCAGCTGCTAATGACTCCTGAAAACTATAATTACTATGTGCAGATTAAATGATATGTCAAAATTGTTGGTCGTTACTCTAAATAACAAGGCTGATTTCCTTCCTCAGCTCAGAAATTCACCTTCAGAAACATCTTGTGAAAGTGAAATACCACAGATATATCTAGAAGTGTCCTTCTACCACAAAATGAATCCCCTCATCACTAGAATTTTTCCTATTTATTTTAGCATAACAGGACATATTCATGATCTGTGTGAAATGCAATTAGCTGGGGTTTTTTTCTAGTGCAAATCCCTGGAATAGTCATAATTTCAACATTTAGAATATAACAGCAGCTTCCCTTTAAACCATACTATCAAAGCAACATTCTAGATTGTTCTTACAGTCAAAGACACCTTCCACATGAAAGCAACCTTTCCTGAAAAAGAAAAAAACCGAAGAAAAAATTCACACGAATGTGTAGTCACACACGTCTCAAAACAGGACAACCTGACTATCACGGAATCCTTTTTGCAATTAAGTCCAAATTCCTATTTATACTCAACATAAAATATTATAAAATGAATGGCAAAATATCTCATCTCCCCTGTTTTAATTTGAATTTCTTTTTATGCCTTTTGTATAGTCCACATAATGAAAGTTTACACTAATGCAGTGGAACTACTAGAGAGCAAAACTGCTCTACAGTCTAACTATATAATCTCATTACAACCCTTATGTCTCCTTTCTTAAGTACTTTGTTTGTCCAGTACATTGATTTCATTCATTATATCCAAATTTCTATTGCACACTCCCTAAAGTAAAGATCAAAAAATTTAAGAAGATGCCACTTTGTCTACTTACAGACATCATCACATTTTACCTGTTTGTTTCAACCTCCTATCTGCAGTTTGCATTTGACTAAGATACATCTTCCAATATGGGTTCTAGTAATTTTATATGTATAAAAAAAGAGATCCATGTCTTCCTTTCTATGGTTGTTTCCATAGCACCTAATCACCCTCACTTAAATCACATTTAATTTTCTTCTTGGATTTTTCTGGCTTCCACTTCCATTGACTCTTGATGTACCTTTCTCTGAAATTATTCATGACAGTGAGAGGAGTACCTCCTAGCAGTAGAAATACCTCTGTGCACACAG
This sequence comes from Muscicapa striata striata, assembly GCA_030060385.1. NCBI lineage: Eukaryota > Metazoa > Chordata > Aves > Passeriformes > Muscicapidae > Muscicapa > Muscicapa striata. Next base: position 64,538 of record JAREIS010000459.1, on the reverse strand, counting down.
TGTGCAAACAAGTTACCTCTCTTCTGTTTCTTAAGACAAACCATAATTTCTTAATATACGCATCCTGTGCAGGAAACTACTTTCTTTTAGTACATGGAAGTGAGAGAGGGGAGGAGGATGTACAAGCACCATGGTAATTCTGTGTGGGATCAGCCAAGAGCCAGCAGGAGGAGGAGGGAACACAGAGGGGAAGGAACAGGCCCTTCATTTGGCTGTGAAACTGCAAACAGAAGTGGTAGTTCCAGACTCTTCCTCCCACCCAGCATGAGATCCCACTCCTACTTCTGTGCTAGTGTGAGGGCTAGCACAGCTCTCAGAGCTTCTCATCTGCTGGATTCCTTTCGAGGTTATCAAAACCCAAATCCACACGAGCACTTGATCTAATACCTTGCTGAGAGAGGCAGTGTCAAATCTTTCACTCCCCCATCATCTCTCACGTCGCCTGGACTGCTGGCTGGACTCACAACAGAGACCACAGCCCAGCCAGAACAGGCACCAGGTTTTGCCTTAGTGAGTTGGAGAGGATCACCACATAGCCAGGAGCTCTAGTGAACACCCAGGACCCCTGGTATTCACCAGAACTGAAGGTGGGAGTTGGACTTCATCCTTCCAAGAGCACATTGCCACTAAGTGATTTCTGCCCATTAGGAGTGGCCCATTACATCTCTCACTGCATGGCATTACTTCCCCTACTGAGCCATTTAGGGACTCACATCCATGCCCTAAATTAGCACATTTTACTAAATATATACAGGCAAGGCACAGACCTATAGCATCAGGTCCATCTCCCCAGCAGATAATCTTATTATTACCCGTGTCTTTTATTTACACACCTAGTAATGTGTGTTAGCCCTTTCTGCCACTTGCTACAACCATCTACCTTCCCTCACATTTCTAACCACACCTACTATTTCACTTTCACCTCCCAGCCCAGGATTTTCAGCAAAAAACTCTCCCACACAAGGTGTGGCTGGCATTTTTTGCTCCTGGGTGCCCACCTGTATTGTCACCCATATTAATGTGAATTTTACTCAACTGTCTTAGTTTGCCTAAATGATCTAAACTAGTTTTTTTACGTCACAATTTGTTCATCCACTAGTATTTGTTCTGTCCACACTGTTACAACCTCTTGCATGTGTTTCCAGACTGTACCAGGCTGATCTCAACCAGAAATACTTTTCTGTTTTCTATGATTACAACCAGCTCTTAATCCAATTAAGCAGTACTTCATTAAATTAAAATATAATTCTTAAAACCAAAATGCACCATGCTACTAAGTTAAAGATGTTATAAAAGTCTGTTGCACCTGGACAAAACCCCTAGCAACCAAATTTCACTTATCCAAATGACAGAATCACATTTGAGCAGACCTGTTTGTCACAAATTGAAAAGCTGATCAGTGAGATTATACTGCTATTCTTATACCACCTAAAGTCTTGATCAAATTTTCCAGTTTTTTTCCTGGAACTGACAGCAGTTGAGCCACTCTTTACTCACTCACCCTTTGTCAGCAGTGATGCAAAATGTTATTGACTCTTCTGAAGTCTCCCTGCTGTTCCCAGATTTATTAAAAATTAATCTCAGAAGTTACTGCCAGAAAATTCAGCAAATGACTTAAAATTCCCCTCCTGACTTTAGTCCCCCTTATGAATTTTCTAAATATATCCTATTTCTTTATTAGTTACCATCTACTACCCATTTTCTCTACCCATTATATGCACTTTTTATTTTTAAACCCTATGTCCCTTCACAGCAAGAAACTAGCAATCATCAAGAGAACTAAACTAGAGAAAAGAAAAAAGTGATTTTCAGGACCCTTTTTATAAGCACTAAGTAATTCCTGGGATTTATGAATGTATATACATATGTATTAAGCACAAGTTATAATGAGACATAAAGTGCTTTTTTTTCTCCCCAATACAGCTTATTTTTGTGGCAGGGAGGAGAGCAAAAAGGTTTATTTCAGTTCACTCCTAAATACATTTTGGCTTAACTAAGTACTTGGAGTTCCCAATGCCATTTCATATATTTAGGAGATCACCTGTTTACATGTGCAAGTGTGTGAATCCTATATATAGATTAACAGATGTCCCAAGCACCAATCCAAGGCTGTTGTACGTGGAACTCAGCCAAAGGTCTAGAATGACCAGAGAAATTCAAAGCTACGCTAAGACAGACTGAAGTGTAAGTCTTTCAGTCACTAATGGACAATCTTCTGTTTCCTTTATCCCTGTACTTAAACTGTAAATTAGTTTTCAAATTAAGAATAAATAAGGTCATATAAAGAGTGGTATGTAACTGCTGACTAGAAAATAAGTTCCAAATTGATGCCCTTCTACTACATGCAGTATTTTGTGGGATTTGTATGCTTGTCAGATTTTCCCAAAACTCAAAGTTGGGCATAATTTATTTATTTCACAAGTATGAAATGTTCTCAATTAAATTTTGACCAATGTTTTTGTATCACCAATGGACCGTTCCAAGAATTAGTAAAACATTCCAGAGAAATCTGGGAGCTAGGACAGAGGATCACTGCCAGCAGTTTAAGAGGACTGGAGGAGAACTGCAGTGGAGGAAGATGTATTAAATGACAAATAATATTGTGATACAGCTATTACCAAGAGTTACCCTATTAGTAAAATACAGCATGTCATGATTGTTTTATGCTCGTCTTAGCATAAAACTTTCTCAGCAGGGAACCCACAGGCATATTCCAGGACCAGCTACTCACAGCTGGTGGCAGTTCAGATTTAATAGCATATAATTAATATACAGAGCCTGTGTCCATAGGGGCACTTTCAGGACAGCTACAACTCTGGTGGTAGTTCAGGGGTGCATTAGTAGTAAGCAGAAGCAAGAACAAATATCTCTGATGAGCTAAGTTGTTTTTTGCAGCTCATCACCTAAATCTGCAGCAGCATCCCTGCTCTTCTATTTCTAAACCACACTGCATTTAGAAGTGCAACTAGAACTACTGCAGAAACTAGACTGCAGATTCTGCATCTCAGCATTTCAACAGAGAAAAATGCAATTAAAATCTCTTTTCAAAGACTTTCTCATATACCAGGACAGGTTTGTGACAATAAATTAATAAAATATTCTGCATTTCCTGTTTTTTAAAAACTAGCAAGAAGAAGCAGACAGCTGTGAAGTGCAGCTTGTGGTAAGACCTTGTGCATGTTATACTGAATACAGACTTACTGACAAAGGGAGTCTGTGCTCACATTTCTACAAAACCTCTCTTGCTAAGGAATCCCAAGCGATACTTAAGGTCATCCAACCAAGGTAATGATTAAGCACAGCCATATGGTGGATTACAACAGGGACAGCATGAGCAGCAGTGCAGATCAGGAAGGAAGGAAGGCTGCTAGAGCCAAATGAAACCCTGTAGAGGGACTGAGGGAAGCAGAACTCCCTGGAATTCAGGCTGAGATACCCATGCAAAATGGGACAGTGCAAGACATAAATAAGAAAGGCTGTATGCTCACAGATATGATTTATCAATTTGGTAAATTCAGTGAAAGAAGCCTGCCTGATAGAAGAATTCATCCTTGCAACCCAATACCTAAATCATGAGATTAGGAAGCAAAACTACCGAAGAACAAGTGAAATTAGCCTAACTTCATTATCTAAATTGAGGAAAGTGCAAGCATAAGTAAAGACAGTAAAAAGCAATTTAATGCTCATTTATCTGTACATTGTTCAGCACCTCTGGAGAGCCCATTCTGAAAGCACTGAGCAGCTACAGCATCCTCTTAGCTCACAATGAAGCACTAATACAGCACAAACTGGGATAGGAACTTGCCGGTTAGTTCAATACCTCTACCTTTCTGTAATGCCAAAGGAATTTCAGAATTTTCACTGCCCTAGCACTGAGCAGGTCTGACCAGGTTTACTTTGTGAGGGTCAGAGACTATGGACTAAGGAGATGTGGCTTTAGGCCACTATTTGCAGCCTACACATACCTGCCAATTTTTCAGTCCAATGTGTGTTACACTATATGCAAGCAACTTAATTATAATATGCAACAATAAAGACAACTTTGATCACACAAGGTATTTGCTGAACAAAATTGGCACAGCTGTTTGTGCAGAACTGGGGCCTCTACCTCAAATATCATCATAGTGCCATGTAACCACTGCTTTGAAGGATGAAGCCACCTTTCCAATCACCACTCGGCCAGCAGCCCTTCTAATTACACTAAGAAGAGAATTTTTTTTCTACTTTCTGATTAAATAGTCACATTTGACCAGAAGCAAATGCCAAATTCAGCTTTTGAATATGCAGCACACCAGCTGTTGTCTTCTGTGGAAGCTATATCCTACTGAATTCAGTCCCTTGGAGATGTGGTAAGAAAACCTTTCCCTCACACCAAAATATGGTGTCTGAGCATTTTTCAGCTGTGCCAGCTTACAAAGCAAATGCTGACTTACATTAGATTTTTCACGCAGGAAAAATCAACAGGAAGCCAGATTAGATTCACCAGCAAGGGCAGCATCTGTAAAACTCCAGTAGCAACATCTTTCTGTACAGAAGCAGCCAAGGGCTGTTAGTGTACTAAATTACGTGTCCACAAGAAGGGTAAGAAAAAAACTGCTGTGATAGTTTGTGATCAGTGAGTGAGAATACAATGGTAATATTAATTCTCAATTTCTTAAATTGCTGAGGTGGATTACTTTTTCTGTGTTAGAGGTGCATTTTTCTGGTGCTGTTCACAACATATCCCACACCACACAGAATGTGCTAGAATGGGGGTTACCAACAAAGAAAAGCAAACTTTTGGGACCTTTTTTAAAGGCAATTTTCTGAGCCTAACAGCATTTTAATCCACTAAATCCATTTTATTCCCACTGCTGATGGGGAATACATGCTGGCTTTGCATTTAAGCAGACTGTGCAGTTAACAGAGAAGCATTTAAGTGAAGCAGACTGTAAATGACACCCAAACTGCTGGGATTATATGACAGTTTGCTACCCTGGGAAGGGGATGCCAAAAATTCATGTCCCTCTGTGGGGTGAAGGAGAAGCAGCAGACACACCGTTGATCTCACAATTTGCATCCACTGTTGTTGGGAGCAGCAGCCATACAGTTCTGTTCATCTCAATGCATTTTAAAGAATAGCTTGAAGCAAGCCAGCAAAAAGGGAGAGTTAAGCAGAAGTTCATTTCTTTACTGTTTGAGACTATCTCACATTTTACTACATCTTTTCTCTACTGAAGCAACAACAGCTGCTATTAAAATGCAGGCAGCTTCCTCTGCTCTTCTTTAGCAACCATGCTATGGAGAAAATGGAGTTTGGGAGGGTAAAGAATAGAAAGAAAATTTGGTTTGGGCTCTTCAACTGTCACAACAACCTTTCATGCTAAAGGAAAAAGACACTTATTTATATTAATGCTGTGGTCCTCCCTCTGTGAGTAGGATTGGGACCACTCTCCCTACACCCAAAGAGGAGGTCTGTGAAGCAGATCCTGAGCAGGAAACAAAACTGGGATCAGAAGTAGTTCTGTATTGCAGGTTCTGAGAATGATGAGAATGGGTTTCTTCACAGAAATGCAGAAATCAGCATGTCCTGCAACATGCCGAGATGGAAAGGTGTCCTGGACCAGTTTGGGGAACATTGCATCACAGGCAGCTCTTGTACAGAGGACTTGAAACTTCTTTCATGACCACCTCTTATTTCTTATCCTCTTAGGAAGCTTATGAAAGCATTAAACATTTGTACAGATGAGAACAGGAGTATTATTCTGCCTGATGTAGTCCTAAGTCCTCTATCAAGTGATTCTTAAAAAACAGAACACCTTCACCTCCAAAGCAACAACTTGAAAATATTTCACAGTGGATGTGCTAGCAATAATCCAAGGATGCAATGGGGGTCGTATCACACCAGAGTTGTTTTTTTCCATCCAGCACTTCTAAAGCCTTCAGGCTCTCAAATGCTCAGCAGCTTTAAAAAGCAGCTGAAAAGTACAGAAAAAAAGAATGACTGGTCAATTAAGAAAACAAAAAGACAAGGGAAAGAATAAATTAACTGACTGTCACTCTCAGAACAAGAAGGGCTTGTTTCTTGATAAAATCACACTCTTCAAAGCTTCTACAGCTCAAAATATTCTTGGGTCATATAAAATCATTGACATGGCATGCAGCTTACATATGCCTGTCAATTGTCTATATAAGCAAATTCCAGAAAACTGGTTTTGGCTAGAAACAAAAAAAAAAAAACAGGTTCAAGGCAATAGTCCTTTATTGCTGGGAGGATGCCACTGGAAGAGAAACATGAAATAGGAAACATTTTAAAAGATGTTTTCAAAGGATGATGGAAAACTGCGTTTTCTTTTAATGAGTCAATGTTATGAGGCATTAAGTAGTCCTCTTAGTGGAGACAGACAAATACAGATTCATTGATACAGCTAATTTAGCAAAATCAAAAATCCCAACCTACAGAGCAAAGTGGTCCCCTAAGAATATGAAATTAGAAACTCACAGTCAAAAGTAAAAGGATCTATTTCAATTCTCATATTACCACAAGGCTCACACAGAGCACAGAACAACAAGCTACCTCAGCAGGCCGTTTTTGAGGCTTAATATCAAATTTGATAAATGTAGAAATCACATTAATGTTAATTAAAAACTGTATTTAGAAGATTAAATCAGCATTTACACTAATTTTAGTTTTGTTAGGACACAGCACTATAAAACAAAGAACATCAGTAGCACCACCCAACTATCAAGCCATAATATAATCTAAGATCCAGACAGGACAGAACAGTTACTCCATTTAGTAGTTCTCCAAGTCAGCATAGGCTTTGGGGGTAAAATGTGGAGATCCCAGAGGAAGAACCAGTTCATAGCCTTAGAAGTTTAAAGTTTACTTCATTATTTCTGAGATTTGGTCTCAATACTGCACACAATTGAACATACTTATTTCACAGGAGCTACCCATGTATATGACTCCAAATAAATGCAAACCTGATTATTACCATGAAAGTTATGCTGAATTTTGCAGGGTTCTTTTCATGTTTATTGAAAATTAAGACTAGCAGTTGCTGTGCATTTTACAGTATTTACCTTTACCTTCTTCCTTCATGACTTAACTCCTGCCACTTCCATTAAACATTTAAGATTTAGGGGCAATTAATGCCATTTTATTCACTGCTACTTTTTAATGCAATGCCAGTTTTGTCTTCTTTGATACTAAAATTTTAAAATCAGATATGTTTGTTACTATCAGTACAGAAGTGTTTCTATTGAACACACAGAAGCCTACTCTTAACCATAAAAGCTTGGTACACCTATAATCCATGTCAGCACTTGCTGAAACTGTTAAAATACAACTTCATGAAATTCACCTGAAATACATGTAACATGGTATATTTAGTAAGATATGCAACATGTAAAAATTCACAACAAGCTTGTCAACAGGAAAAGTTGGTTTGCTTTCTGTGCAGGGTACTGATTCTTATAAAATCATTCTGTCTCAGTAGTACTGGCTAGGTGAAAACCAAGCATGTGAGTAACTAGGCACATATCCATATCCATGGAATCTGGCTACCATGCATGATCCAACAAGATGACCTGTAACAAAATACCTAGGTGGAAAGGTCTACCTAAAATTGACCCTGGTATCATAATACAGTAAATATTAACTGTAATCAGTACTTGTTGATGCCATCTGTATATCCATTGTTACTATTTATAGCTAGAAGAGAAGTCTTGAGGAGGGAAAAACAGAGAGAATTTCCCACCTCCCTGTGTAAACTTGAGTCACAGTCTATAGTGATTTGTATTTTTCCATGAAACAATGCACAAAGAGGAACTAACATTGCCCTTCACCAGCTTGCAAAGAACATCCTGGAAAGAAGTTCTCCCAGCTAATTTAATATGACATGGCAGATGGGGACAAATGAAGAAAAAAGAAGGAATGGGTAGATATATCCTGACAATTAGATGTACAGCTGTCTACTAAGGTGACAGTACAAAAGGTGAGCTAAACAAGGGAAACACAAGTTCAAACCCTTTCCATTTTTTTCTTGGAAAGACAGGGATCTCTCTGCCTATAAGGAGAAAGAGCTCCAACCATTTAATTTTCCATAAAGATGATAAAAGGGAGTTGTTTATATTTTTTCAAAAAATTATAAAGAATAAAAAAAAAAAAAAAACAGATGTTTTGAAGTGCGTCCGAATCTGAACAATTTTTCATTGTAATTCAAACTCTCAGTTCAAGGGATGTGTCTTTGTGGGTTTCTTTCAAGCAGAAAGAAAGTCAAGCACTGAGACAGTGCCCAGACACATCCATAAAACACATGATTGATTAGATATGTTTATAACACTAAAATTGATGAGCAAACCTTTCTGTGTCCCTTGCAGCAAAAGAGATATGGTCAAATACTTTTCCTTCATAATTCTCCTCCCATACTTCAGTTTCTACTACAGCAGAGTGCTCCAGTGTACAAACAGCCTCACAGATCAAGGTCACAAACTTCCTCAAACATTTCTGAGACTGGTTTTGGCCCAGTGATTCAGCCTTCTTTCTGCCACAGGGCACCCTCTACAGATAGAGGTCAAAAGTTCCCTTCATGGGAATCATCTAATGGTCAAAACACCACAGAATTTCTGTGGCAACAGCTGGGATATCTCGACATATGAGCTGTGTTTTGGGGTTTTCCACTAAAAGATGGAATAAATCTGTATTTCCAGAATTTCCATTTCGGATTTTTAACCACCTAAAGATCTTTGGTTTACTGAAACCAAATGCAAATGAGAGCAAATGTGTTTTTCCACAAGTAGTAGAAAAAAATACTTAGAAGTATGCAAATTTAAATACAAAACCAGCAGTTCTTTAGAGGAAATAATTAACTAGTTATACAAGGAACTCAGAAAGTTGGGCCTTATAATTTTAAATGAGCTAGCTTGAGCATCTCCCAGCTTCAGCTGCCTCATTGTGCTGACATTATTTTGTGGGACATGAAACAAAAGTGGTTTTGTCCAAGCTGCATATTGCATGCAAAACAAAGACTCAGAGCATTCCCTATCCAGTTAGCATTCCTTTCACCAGCTTCTATCCAAGCCCCAGCATTCTCTCTTAGCAAGAATTTCAGGTGGATACTACAAGGAATTACCATATTTCTTTAACTCATGATAGTTAAAAACATCTTCACTGTTTTCTCAAAAAATGCAAAGAACACACACCACAGTTTCGGCATCTGAGGGTCAAATAAAGATCCTGGCCTCTGTACTCCAGGAGTGTGACACCTTCTTATTGTGTAAGAATAAATTCTATTAGAATTCTGTTGCTACTTGTAAAAAAATTGCAAGATTCAGTCGTGGCCATCATATCATTCCATATTATACATCAGTTCCTCCAAAGGAGCCCAGTGTGGAAGCTGATCCCCAGAATTTTCATTACACATAAAAAGCATTTCAAAGTCCCTCAGAATCTTTTCACTGATGATATAACATCTATCTACAGGTTTTTTTACCTCCTGTCTTTCTATTTACTGTCTTTCAAAAAAACTTTGGACTACACATCTCCAGGACTGACTATTGTAGTTTTTGCCATGAGGGAAGATCCACCGAACAATTTGAGCTAAGAGGATTAATGTGCTATCATAGCTATAAATATTCAAATAATACAATTCTGTGTAACAGATTAATCAGCAAACCAAAAAACCCCATCAGTCCAGAATGGCCTGCGTGACCACTGACTTCAGACAGGCGGACAAATTCTGCAGATGTTTCAAATGTTACTGCTGGCTCAGTGCTCTGCTGAAGGGCACAGAGGGCACTGCCAGCAGCAGCAGAACACACACACTGCAAGATTCTCTGCAAGCAGCAATGGAGATGGGCTCTCATTCACATCCTGAACAAAAGCAAGGGAAGGGCAGACATATTCCCCTTGTGTCCTCCCTCCAGCACTGAGGAGGAAGGTGGCTGCGGGGGACAGCATTTGCAGCTGTAGTTAAGATTCACTGTCACATGTCAGTCCTGAAGATACAATCCTTGCTCTACACTGCCTGCAGTCAATGTGACAGATATTATTAGCAGCAGTAAAGAGTCTCTCAGAGACACACAGAGGTACCATTAGTTTAGCATCTATTTCTACAATGTTGTCTTCTGCTTCTGAAAAGGGAGAATTTGACAGTGGAGTGTGGAAAAGGGCTGCAAGCCTTAGAAGGACCTTCACACCTAAGTGTAACACAGAAAGAGGCATGAATGCTTAGGAAGGTGAAACTGATTAAAAGGAACATCTACCAAAGTAAGAAACAGAACCCACAACAATTTGCAGGGACAGGTTACATGTTGCTTGCAATACTGATCAAATTATGCAACAGGAGCTTCTGGCTTGTATTCTGGCTTCCAGCATTGCTGTGAGATTTGCAGAGGTGATAACCAAAGATCATACCTACTGCCACATTCCATTCCTACAAAAAACACAGCTACAGTCTCCCTGCACTTACTACTGGAGAGACACTGAGCAGCAGGAAGCTACAGAAACTCCACACAAAGTCAAAACTAAATCTCTTCCTTCTGTCACCCAGAGAGCATCACTCAGCTCTGCCCCCAGCAACCCAGCTGGGCAGCACGTTTGTGCCTGACAAGTGTTCCAGTGAGGAGGGTTACCAAGAAGATGTTAAATGCGCCAGCTGGTACAGCAGAGTTGTTATAGGAAATACCCTCAGAATGGTGACAGCCTTTGAGCCACCTTTGGGCACAGAGACCACAGAACAAAGTCTTCATAAGCATGACTGCAACAGATGATTCCTGTCCCTATGATAGAGAAAAGTCCATCATAGGCACTCCCACTGAAAATTCTCAAAAAGCTTTTTTAAAACAGGTTTTCTCTACAGCTGTTTATTTCTGAAAGCCAGTTTTAAAATAAGATTGTCAAGAAAGCCTGGATTTCAACAATTTTCACCGTCAATTTTGCAAAGAATTTATGTCCCAAAGCAATATATCTTCCTCCTTATCACCAACTTCTTTCACATTTCTTGTTAGCTGCAACAGGCCAATATAACTTTAGATGGCAAAATTGCAGGCTGGAAAATTCAAACCTTTGCTCACTTGAAAAAATGTTGATTACATTATTTGCACAACAAACTCTGACAGAAGATCACCTGCACAGTTCTTCTACCCATCTCATCTCTCCTGAATACACTCATGAGCAAAAAACATTCTGTAGTTCTTCTTAGCAATCACCATATTGCAACGTATTTCAGCCACTGCAGGTCTGTTCTTACTTTGGAGAGATACTAGGTTGGTAAATATTACATAGTGCCAGGGAAAAACATTTTATCTACTTTTACTAGCCCAAGTAAAAGAAAGAAACTATGAATTCTGCTCCATGTTAATGCCCTTGGGCAGATTATGCATCCTGCAGAGCCTCCTGCAATAAAAAGCAGCACATTTTGCCCCACAGGCTCATTTTAAATTGATAAACCTAAGCCACATCAAGAGTCATATCCCATTTCCTACCATAGGTTGCAGAGGTTCTTGCCAAAAAATGTGCTGCTTCTACATTTTGGACTGAAATTTATTGATGCAGCAGGTGACAAAAACAGTAATTCAATTCTCAGAAAAGACTGGAGATATGGGAGTTGGGCATGAAATGAAAGATCTAAGCAGGCACTTATTTTTGGTATAGATATTCACTAAGCTGTTGATCGATGGCTTGCAGATGTGACTGCACGATGAAAAATCAGGTGATTTTTACCACTGACAGATCTTGTGGATGATAAAACTACTGAGATAAGATTTACACAGGCAGCCTGAGATGGATCCAAAAGCAGAAGGAAAACTGTTACTGACCCTCACCTTTGGGTAAGGACCCCAGAAGATTTTTCTGGATGCAAAGAAAGCAGTTTTAGTTTCATTATCATAGTTCCATTTTAAAAAAAAAGCAGCTGCTTTTCAACAGTTCCTGGGAAGTCTAAGCATCAGTCATTTGCTATTTAAAAGTATAAATAAAGACGTTTTCTTGAAGAAACAACAGATAATTATGAAAAAATCAATAATCTGAAAGCCACACAAGTGTTTTCAAGCTTTATTAATATGTGTCCCAGTTGCTGGGATTATCAGTACCTCAGCACCACTGCCACTGAATATGAAGCTCAGTTTCTGTGAAGAAAATTCAGTTGACAGGGCAGGAAAGAACTTACTGGAAATTTTACTTGGTATCATTACTAGTTCAAAGCATTGTCTGCATAAATGCTACTGACAGCTGTACTCATCGCACCACACCCAGTTTCTACTCTTTTTGGTTTCTGCAAGTGTTGATCCTTATATCTGTCTCCTTGCTCTTGCAGGTCCAAGTCTGCAACTCTTTTCTTTCAATATTACTTTGCACTACAGAAAGCACTGTAATAGCCATTTTTGACAAATTAAGTAGATCACAGTGTGGTAAACAAGTTAGCCTCTGTCCCTCTCCTCCTCCTCTTCCCATTCCCAGCATGAAAATAGCTAGGGCTAAAGCAACAGCTGGGGATCATTACACTGACAGGAATAGTTCAGTAAACTGCAAGAGGGGAAAACATGTCATATCCAAAAAACCCAAAAACATATTAGAGTATGAGGACTGAAAAAACATGTGAATTCAGCTCCAGGGATAATGCTATGACTCTTCTTCCACTGATAACACTGATAAAAAACCCTTGGTCATTCAGTGTTAACCCTTTCCCCAAGCTTCCCATTCATGTCACAGAGCTAACAAATACCCTCTAGTCCTCACAGTCAAATGAGACACACTGGCTATTAAGCAAAAATAAATTTAAATAGACAGTCAATTTCAACTCACTTCACATAAATACATCATTATCTTACCTTCACTGTACCTCTTACTTTTAAGCATAGTCACAGGCTGGGTTGCAGCAAGAGGGTACAGGGAGTATGGTGTGCCTCTGGATCTGCCATAAGAAACGCCAGAGCAGATCAGCTCCCTGTACATTCAACACATTTTCTGTGTTTTAATGTGTCAGAGCACTATTTGCACAACTCATTCCAAACAGTGGGATGCATTAGGCCATCATTCAGAAAGGCATCTGTGTGTTTTGTGACTGGTTTCTGACACTCCTTATCCATGAATTTGCATTGCTCACACATCTGACAGCAACTTCAGGTCCACTCTGAAGCAGGGAGACCCAGATCACCCTTTACAGAAAAAATTCACCGTGCATTCCTGTGAGATGCCTTGGGTGCAGGGGCTGCCCTCTTGCTGGGGATCTCCTTGGGACTGACAGCTTCCAAGCCTACTCATGCAGGTTTCCTGACCCCTCCTGGATGAGCTGGGGCCAGGGCCAGCTGCACCTTCAGATGCCCACAGGTCTAATGACAATAAAGTCTAGATTACTCCTGAAGAAAGTTAAATGCTAACAAACACTTGCATGACTCCTGATCACTTCAAAGTACTAAACAGATATTAATAGTTTAATCAAAGGCTAAGCTAACTCAAATTACCTCCCATTTGCTGTGGACCAAAAATGTGCACACAGTTCGTGCAGATCAGATGGCATGCAGGAACTTGTTCCTGTGTCTGGGCCCTGAGATACCAATCTTGGAAAAAGACAGGTGATTTTACTGTCAAGTCCCAAGTCACACTGAATGTTTTTGAAGGGAGGATCTTGCAAGAAAAAAAAACAACCAAAAAAGTGTTTTGTTTAAGAACAACAAATTAAAGATGTAGCACAGAAGTGGAAAAGTTAGAATTTAGTTTTGGAAGTACTTAATTCTAAGCTAAACTCACATGAATGCTAACTGGGTTTTGAGTAGCTTTCTGCAATTCCCTCTTCATATCTCTCATGAGGGGCTACTATACTGTTAACTGAACTAGGAACTGCAAATTGGGTTCTAGTATTTGAAGACTAAATCATTCCAAGGCATTCTTGAATAGAAAACATGTTTATAGATTCCTGAATTCTAGGAATTTTGCAACTAACTGCCCTAACACATACTTTGAAAAATACAAGCTTAAGTTCTTTGACTTCTGCATGTCAAATCCAATAATGTGTAGAATGGACCACCAGTTCCCAAACTTCAATGTCAAGTCCTAATTCAAAAAGAAGAAATAAATCAGATTAAGGAGACATCTGTTTTCCAGAAATCAGGAAGCAAGATGTAGTCTATTCCAGATAGCTGCTTCTCATGAGAATCATTAAGAGAATAGATGAGCATTGTCAGCGTTAGTATAGACAGCCCTTATTTGCCTGGTTTTATTCAGAGTGAGGAAGAGAAATGCATGAATTTTCTGTCTTGGTGACAACAAAACAAAGCTGTCTCATTTTTAGGGGACCAAAAACTAAAGGACAACAGTCATTAGTTTCAGCTCAATGCTAATTCTGGACTTCCATAAGGGTTTACACGTGAGTGCATCCATTCCTCCACTGCCCGTAAGATTTGGCTCTGCAAAACACAGTGCATGCTACAGCAAAAATACAGCAGGCATCCCAAGACTGCAGGAGACTTCAATGGAGCAGCAGCAAAGCTAAAGGGTTGTTTTCTTCATTTGACAGGAAAGAAGCTGGCAGCATCTACTTCTCTTCCCTAACCTCCATTTGGTAGCTGGTGGAAAGCAGCTTTCCTCATCACATATGACATTAGAGCATGATGAATTAACCCTGGGATAAGCTAATGGTATTGCTGGACTTTGCAGAGTCAACACAGCTTTTCCAATAACCAGAATTACACAAGATTTCAATGGCCTTAATTCACTTTAACTTGAGACAGCAACAAACCTTTTTATATTGATTAAAGTAAGAATTGCTTTTGCCTTGTTGCACATGTTATCCCACTGTACATCCTGTGATATTTAGTGACTGGATGAAAGATGTATCCTGGTACATCAAAATGCAAAACACTCACCTTTTGTGAAAACCAATGCTTACAAATACAGGACAGATGCCAGTTCTGGCTTTTTAAAATTTTGGGTTGTTTTTTTCCCCAGAAGATTGATGTTCTCCAGCTCTATGTCTCCAAAGCAGATAAAGAAATCTGGGAACACTGCCTATACTAATGGATTTATAACTCCTGAACTTGAATTTGAGGACTGTGACTTCAGTTTTCTTTTCCTTCTCCATATTTTTTCAACAAAGAACATTCCAATGAAAACATGCAACACAAATAGTAATATTTTTAAAAATTAACGACAAGCTAGCTCTTGATAGATGTTAAATAGGCTTGGTAGGGGGAGTGACAATTAGATGCAGAAACCTAATAGTTCTGTTTGGCAGCTCCAGCAGGCCTAGACTACGTACCAGAGAAAAATCCTCTAAATGCAACTGCTAAAATCCTCTTCCACACACTGGCCATCTTTATGCAAATGAGCATGGCCTTATTCTATCTAGATTCTTGTCCTCAATGGCTACCTCTCCTTTATCTTGCTTTGCTGTCCAAAATGTCAGAAAGTTATTTTCCCCTCCATTCAGATGACATTACTCACTCTCAAAATCAGTCATCACCTTATTCTGGGGCCACTGTACTCCAGATCATTGTTCCCTTCTGCAAGTTCCTACTGAAATTTCACTTGTCGCTAGACAGATCCAGTATTTCTGATAAAACATAAACTTTGCTGCTTGCCATTGGCTTTTTGTGATGTTCTGCCATTCTTCCATGTAACCTTTTCCCAGTTCCTGCTTGTTGATATTTATTATGTTGTGCACTATGAATGGATCACTGCTTGTTTTCATCTTCTCAATCTTTTTCAATTCCTCCAGATCCTATTCTTTCCTTCTAGATATCAGTCCCTGAAATCTGACCTCTGTCTACATAATCTTCCAGAATTGTTAAATCCTCATTTAAAAATCACACATATTTGCAGAATAGCATCAACTAGAACAAAATTATACTTAGATATATACACACCACTCCTTGCACACTCCCAAAACAAGAACATACAGACACTTAAAACATGGTACTCTTATCTTCTTCAAGGCAGAGTTGCCACTCCAGAACAAGCCTTTACACCTTTAATGTAACAGCCTTAAAACATTGCCCACAAGAGGCTTACAGATGTAGGGGAGAAGAAGAAATTTTAAGTTTGAAAGCAAAACTTCTGAATGCAAGTGAATTTGTCTCAAGGTCCCAGCACTGCAAGTCACTACAAACAGAGCTCCAGGCTTGTCGAGTGACATGCTTCAGTGCCCTCAGGGACAAGAGGTCACAGGAGTCACTGGGAAACCCAAAATCTGGACCATTGCCCAGAAAACAAAAACCAGGCAGATTCAATATGCAAGGGGGAAAAAAACCCCAACAACATAAAAAAACCACCCCCAAAATAAAACCCCCACAAATGAATTATACAGTGCCTACAGCAAAGAAAGCAGAGCCTGCTAACCTTCTCGTAAGCTGTGGTATGAATCCTGGTATGTACTTGAACAGCTCTTCCCTTGCTTTGACACAGTCTCTGCAAGCGGCACAATCCCCACATAGGCAGGCTGGAGTGTCTTGGCTTTATCCAACATATTAGAGGAAATCCCTGGATCTGAAGGCAGATTCTGTAACACAGGAGGTGTCCAGGCAAGTGGAAGGAGTGCTTAATCCTCACAAGGGACCTAACTGCAATCCCTCTCCACCAGGTTTCCGTTGCTGCACCAAGCAGTAGAGCAGAAAAAAATCAGTTTACTGCTAGGTTCCAAGTCTGTGCTTGCATCAGAACAGAGAGATTCTGTAGGCACTGACAAACCCTGACAGCCAACATCTAAAGATTAAAACCAGCAAGGCTCTTGGCAAAATTTTTCTTCCTACAATCTCAAAGCTCAGACAGAAACTTCCCTGTCTGAGCAAGCAGCTATAAGCATTTGGGCACCCAGTGTGCAGAGCACTGCTTATCAACAGATGCATGGACTTCTTTGTGGGGCCACTTGCAGTAACAGCCAGCCTCATTCACCCAAAATAGTGAACAGTTGGTTTCTCTACTCACACTGCAGACACCTGCCAGACAGGCAATATCATGTGATTGAGCAGTACCCTCTCTCCCCTGCATCTCCCTATTGCAAGCACGCCGTGCACACAGCTAGGAGAATACCCCTGCTCCAAGTGCCGTTTCTCCCTTCTTGCTTAAACTCTTAGAAACAAGAGTTTAGCTGTGGAGAAAGCTAAACTGATAATCCAAGAAACAGAGTCTTCATATGCATTTGCTGTGAGACCACACACAGGCAAAAACAGGCTACTTCTGTACAAACACATATTCCACCCCCTCTTCCCTTAAATCCTTTCTCCCAGCCTAGTAGAAACACCTACCTGAAGATAATCTTCAGCCCCAAATCAATAACCCTCTACTGCAAGCACTAGAACATCAGAATCTGTGCTTGCATGGGGGCAGCCACCTCATCTTGAGCTTATTTCATGTACATTCTGAACAGATGCCACATGGCTGACAAATTTTGGTTATACACACTGCCCAGCATGGTACTGGAATTACAAGTGGCCAGGGAAAGACATGTTCCATCTGAGCAACAACCAGGAGGTCCTCTCACCAGTACAGCTGGTAGCTTTGTTGGTTTTTAATTTTGCTAAGCATGAATCATAAGAGGTACAATGAAGTCTGGGGTGAAAAAAAAAATTCATAGTAATCAGTGTCATCCTACACACCTGAAACAAAGATAACCACACGGACATAACAAAAATAAAACTGTGAATACTCTAGACACTACAGGAATAGTTTCCAATTCATATTCTGTTCCCATCCAACTCAAAACAAAATTTTCTCATTTCCAAACAGATTCAAGCCATTTTATAAAGCAAGGCTGGAATTACAATCAGTGAAAAAGTGTCTCTAATAATGAAACTAGTATCTAAGAAAAGCAGTGTTCAACCAGATGCTAGATGGCATCAGTGACATTTCTGCGTACTTCAACAACACTCTTCTTACTTTGAAATGTTCAACCTTCATCCAGGAAAGAATCCAAACTCCAAAGTTCCCATGAGTAAAAAAATACCTTTGGTGATAATATAAAGCTCTGTAATTGCACTACTCCTGAATTAACACCATATATTCAACAGAAATTTTCATCTTAATTTTAGGATTTGTAAAAGTTGGGTGAAGGTTCAGTCTCACAGTGAACTTTAGCCAGTAAGGTCAAATTACTGCATAAATAGAAGAGCCTGTTTTTGCATGAGCATTAGCAGTCACAGCACTGTGGAGAGCTGCCTTGGGAAACAGACCCAGCACAGACCACAAAAAGTTCCAAAGACAGGATGAAGGAGAAGATAAAGAAACATATTGTCCAGATCTCCCCTTTCAGAGGCAACACAAAACTGCACATTGAGTGCAGGCCTGATACTCTGAGCAGAGGGGTCCCATAACTGTAATAACTAAGAACAATTATCCAGTGCCAGACCAGTTCTACTTTTCCTGGCAAGCAATATACATCTGGATGGTAAAAATGACAAGATTCAGCTACAGAGGTCAGAACCTACTATTATTTTGCCAACTAGGGCCTCTGAGTTAGCAGGTCACTATAGCATACAAAACCTGAGAAACATGAGCTAGCTGCTCATCCAGCAAACCTGCCAATAAATATCCAGGTATTGCCAAAACAGCCCAACTTCTGAGCAAGAAAACTTTAAGAACTGATGAAGATCTGATCCTTTCAGTGTATTATATTGAAGAGCTGCAGACATGTACACAGACACATCTTTCCTTTTTCCTATGCAGAAAACAGCTTGGATAGAAATACACTTGACTGGCTCAATGGAAGTTAGGTAAATCTTTTATTTGCTGAGGAAGATATTCTAAAATTTTATCCTACAGTATCATATTTTCCCCACTGCATTATTTAGGATTCTAAAAGAAGGAGTAATTATCCAAATCATCTGGGCCACAGCACTCCAAAGAGGATGTTGGTAATGTCCCCATGCTGGAAGAAGATAAACTCCAAAGGGCCTAGATTGGAGAATACCTTCAACACACAAGCAAGCACTTGTGGGGTTCCGCCTTGCAAAACATGGACTCTAAGAGATAAGTAAAGGCCAAGAGCAACCTGCCTTGTACAAAATACTGATACCATTTTCACTTGTTTATAAACATTAAAAAAAAAGTTTTAAAAAGTTTAATTTGTTTTACTGGATCCTGATATACTGATAAAAGATCTGAAAGTGTGATCAGTAATCACATGGACAGAAATACCAATGTACTGTAAGAACAAATAACTTTGACAATTACCCTAGAAATCAGCAGAATATTGGAAAAGCCATTTCACAGCAGAGGGAGGATTCCAACAACAGTTTCAGTTGCTTAACCACTCCAGAAAAGTAGGACCAACCCCACTAATGCATGCCCAATATTCAGTGTCTTGCACAACTTTTACCCTGGAATTGGCAGAAGTGCTGTTGGTAAAACAATCACCTTTACCAAGGGGACCTAAGTATGTGTCACAGATTTCCCATCTGTAAAACATCAGGCCCAATTTTCATAATGTATCCATGAGACATCAACTGAGCAGTACATCCTTTGACCTTCAAGTGTGAAATGAGATACAGAATGTGGGGATGTATTCTACCTTAAGATGCTGCATAAGGCTTGCAAAGATACTGCTGCTCCTTCTGAGGCCTGCTGGGCATGGAATGCAACCACTACTCACTACTAGTGGGTAGTGGTACCTTAAATACACACAAATTTTAATGAATTAATTTCTTGTATCCTTCTATCTTCAAAAGCCAAGGGAAGGGAGAGAGGGGCCACACTATCTTGACATAGGGTAGAACTTGGTTGAGCTCAGCTGTAACACAAAACTGCATCATTAGTTTCTTTCCCCTCAAAAATACTGCATTTTAAAATTCAAATTACTAAGCAGATAGAAAATGTGCTCATAATCTCCATCACTACCTTCAAATGTGCATTTTTCTCCTCCTTTCACCTCCAGTCCTCTCTGCAGCTCAATACAGGCTGTTTCCCCCGGTAATACAATGCCTGCAATGATCTGCAAACACGTAATTTAGTGATGAAATATAAACAATGTACTGCTAAAAACTTGCAAACAGCTGCAAAATATGCTCACTCAGGCAACATGAGAGAGATCTCAGCTAAGGTCTAAGCCAGATGAACCCTAAGAAAGAAGTATGAGCCCACTATATGCGAAGATTTGTCTGAGATTTCTAGCAAGTAGACAAAAGCTGGGAAAACAATACAATGCTGCACTACATCACTGTGAGGCTTTGATGTCTTACAACTCAATTCACTTTATACTTCAAAATGAACACAGACTGCACAATGACACTTGTGCTGCTTATTTTTCAGCTAAGGATCACATCTATGTAATGTGAGTTTGCTGTGGATATTCCCAGGATCCACCAGCAGTGCCTCCCACCAACAATGACCTTTAGGAAGAAGAAGAAAAGCAAGGCTGGGAGCACCGAACATTTTTGCTTCTCCAGTTCTCAGGAAGAGCCTGAAATTTACCTACTCTTATCTCTTCAACCAGCTGGTGATAGCTAGTGCTGCCATTCAGCATGCAGAAAACTCCTAGACATGACAGGTAGCCAAAGCTAAACCACCATGCAGATGTAAAAATAGGTCACAGCAGCAGGAACCATGCCTGGGAACCTGGACTTTGGTTGTAGCTTTTCAGCAGCTCTTCAGTCCTCCAACCCACTCTGGGATATACCACCACCCCTGCTTTTGGCAAGTTGGCTGTCATTGAGCTGTAATTACTGTGAGTTGAAAGCATAAAAATAGCTTCTGCACAGGGTGGAAAACCTATCAGATGATGTCAAGGCGAGTTTTGAGCCCTCCCTTCCCCCCATCTCCCCCCCTCCACTTCCTTTCCTATGTCACTTTCTCATTACCTCACTGTCTCTAATTCTGAAAGTGCTTCTCTCTGCATCTTTCAGCTGTCAAAGTGAACTTTACACAGCAGCTAGAGCCAAATCAACCCCCAGCCCATATATAAACTCTGCCACCCACTCCATTCCTTGGGATTCAGCCAAGATGTCAGTTTGCCTTTCCCTGAAAACACGAAGCACATGAAATCCTCGATCCCTATCTGCAAAAGACTGGACCAAGAAGAATCAGTTCAGCCCAAGGAATGCAACACTGATCTGCATTTGATTAACTCCATGGATAAGCAGTTTCCAACCAGCAAGGCAAGTCACCATGGTAAGTGAGGTGTGGAAAGACAGCAGTAGCAATCCCATCCCCCTCTGCTAACACCCAGTAACTCAGCCCAGCCTCTCTCCCAGGCTCTGCAGACCTGAGGAGCAAAGCGCAGCACAACAAAGCCAAAACTTTTGATTTTCCTACCTCTCCCCTCCCCAGATCGGGAGCTCAGATGTCAGTATTGCAAAGAGGCTCTGAAAATATTGCCACAAGGACTGAAAAGAGGGAAAAAAAGAGAGGAAAGGAAGCAAAGATGTTGTTTCACTTATGGGCCATGCCTCTCCTTCTTTCCTCCCTCCAGGACCCACTGCACTGAGCAAACTGGGTGTGATAAAGAGAAGGAAATGGTCCTGAGATCTGTAATGCTCTGGATCATGTGCAAACAAAAACATTATGCAGCACATGATCCTGATACTACAACATGTGAGGGTAACATCTGCTCAGGTGTCACCTATGCAGCCAAAGAAAATGGTGCAACTTTTAAAATTGGTTAATTTAGTTGGATTGTCTTCAGAAAACCATTCACAGCAGTTCTGTCAATTCTGTGCTCTAAAAAGCTGCATATACACTCCTTGACTACAAAAGAGTGCTGCCCAAGTAGAGATTCTAGCCCAGAGAAGATGAATTTCTGGATTTCTCTGACCAAAGCAGTGGAAGAACTCTGCCCATAACAGAAAACTTCACAGTAGAGGGTA
The DNA here is from genome assembly GCA_030060385.1 of Muscicapa striata striata. NCBI lineage: Eukaryota > Metazoa > Chordata > Aves > Passeriformes > Muscicapidae > Muscicapa > Muscicapa striata. Next base: position 42,764 of record JAREIS010000459.1, on the reverse strand, counting down.
GAACAAAAGCAGAGGGATTAAGAGAAAGAAGCTTTATAACCAGTTCCCAAGCAACTACAGCCCACTGTGCATATAAGCCCAACAAAAACAAGCACGTAAATTAAAAACACATATCCAAGCACATCTTATTTGTTATTTTTACCATTTCAGTTGATAAATTCTGGTTAGATGCAAACACTGTTGCATACCTCTTTATAGTTCAAAGTTACTAGCCCTTCTTCAAGTTACCACCCCGTTGTGAGCCCCCAGAACTGGTTGTATGAATGCTCTCACTCTGTTCCAGTGCAAAGTTAGAAAGATTAGCTCAAATTACCTTGGCTAAGCCAACGAGCTTCACAGTGAGAGCTCACACATCAAGAACCACATCTCAAATGTGGGGTGTTTATCTCCAGTGGAAGGCCTTAACTGAGAGCTGCAATCACAACAGAATTCCATATATTCCTTTAGTTCAGCTATTACCCATCTTCCTCTAAAATAATTACTTAGACCAAAGGAAGTAACAGTTCCTTGCTTCTACCTAATAGCAATAGTTTACTTGTTATGAAACAGTCAGAGGTTGCAAGCCAGAGACAGTCACTCAAGGTTAAAGTTAAAATTGTTCTTATCAGCCTTTCTGTCTACAGTTAATCTGCTAATTCACCCACATGCTCCCCAAATAACTTTAACTTCTCCAGGGGTAGGCAGATGTGCTCACACAGGTGTAGATGTGCATTTCCCCACCCCCACCACTGCACACAGGCAGGAACAGAGGTTGCAGGAATCACACACAGAATCATAAAGAACACTGAGTTGGAAGGGACCCACAAGGAGCATCGAGTCCAGCTCTTAAGTGAATAGCACTGACATGTGAGTATACACTGTGACCAGTGGAGAACACTGAGCACAAGACTTTTCAAAACATTTCAAAACATTTCCTCTTACAGATATTCCAGACTTCAATTTAAACCACTATGAACAAGTGAAAACAGCAAAGTCCAAAACATTTGGTTTTGCTCTCAAGAGCAGAAAAACAGAGGAAGTTCTGGCTGCCAGACCAAGAGGGCTAGTGCACAGGATAGAGTGGAAAAGGAAGCTATTTGAATTTGTCTTAAAACAGCAAATTGTTTTTTGAAGGGAGTAAATGGGAAAGGACAGGAAGAAGGTACCCTTCCTCATGTTAAGGCATGTCTAAGAGTTTGAGAAGTTATGTCACTAATTCCTGTGGTTGCTGTGCAAAAGCTATCCTGCACTTCTCTCTCCCACATCCTTTAAGTGTCAGGCAATAAAAGGTTTCTCCTCCATCAAACCCTCCTACTTAACTGCACAAGAGGGTTACCTGCAAACACTTGGAAAACGCAGTCTATTTCTAAAGCACCTAAACAAGAGAGGAAACAGCCAGGCTGTACTCTGTGTTCACTCTCTGCTTGTGGAAGGATTAGCAAACCCTTCATTTACTTCTCAGCTTGTACTAGCAGAATTGCTACTAGGTAAACGTTCATTAAATATCGTGACTTTTGCCCAGAAAGCTGCTTCCTTCTGCAAACACATTGGTTACATGGGCAGTAACAACACTGTTGAGCCTTAATGTGACCATTAATCTTGGTTAATCTGATACAGAATTGCAGACTCGGAATCTAGATATTTATTAAAGGTCATCTTCCCCTTATGATTGCAGAGGATTTCTTCACAACTTGAAAAGCTATGCATTAATGGAGATACAATTTTGAAAAGACCATAAACCATTCCATTCATTTACTAAGTTCGTAGCCAACCATAATAATTTTAGATGTGGGGGTTTTTCAGCTCCTTTTTCTCTAAAAGTGGTTCAAGTCCTTTGTCACAATCAGGTAGTATTGGAGACATGGCTGAGGTAAAGTAGGAGACCAAGTTTTATGACAGCTCCAAAACAATTAAGTTGCCAGCTGCCACTAAAAGCAGTGGCCTCCTTTTCCCTCGTCATAGATGCTCATCTCACCTCACAGTAGAAAACTGCTCTTGTCAGAATTATTTGAGATAGGAAATAAATTTCTATTTAGAATGTAAAATTCAGTTCTTGCATTGCCAAAAGTCTATAAATCACCTCCAATATCAAATGCTCAAACTCCTCCTTTAGTGCTGAAATTCAGCTATTCCCTGGATATATCTATGCCAGTCTCAAGCACTCATAGTGGCTTCAACAACTGAATTTGTTTCCAATATAAAAATGTATAGTGGGTTTGAGTTTTAATCTATAGCTACAACATAAAATGAGCCTGAGACAATGTCAAGGCACACAACCATGATATGGTTAAATTCATGATATGGACACACCAATCCTGGAAAGAACTTCCAGGGTCTTGTATGGATTCATCCCACATCACCCCTCCACACATGCAGACCTTTCAGAACTTAAGTGAAACATAAAGCACAAATCTCAAAAAGGGGGAGAATTTTAGACTAGATTTGGGATAGTTTTTACCTGGATGCTGCTAAATTACTCAGCTTTTGATTAGCAGGAAAAATGTTCTTGTCATGCTATGGTGGAAGAAGTCCTTTAATGCTTTCATGGGACTTACTTGCCTGTCACTTTAGGAAGATGCAGTTTTGACAGTACTACCATTTCTTCTCCAGAGACTACATTTTTAAGCGTATCCGATTCTGCATCAACCAAACCACAGGTTTGCTTTCCTTTATCTAAAGGGAGAGGGAGCAAAGATACAGGCCTCCTTTGCAAAGAGCATGATTACTTCTAAAACAAATTTTATCTCATGTTCAAGATTCCTGGTAATGTCAGCCATGTGAGCAAAGACAAAAGGCAAGTAACTGTGAGGTTGTATCCTCTCCCCAGCAAAACCTGCCAAATCTTAGGAGTTTTAATCACCAACTGACCTAAAAGCATTGGAAGGCACGTAGCCTAAGTGTTTATAACTGTAAAGATAAGTGTGCTTGGAACATGATGTTCTGATTCAGACATTAGCCTTCTGTTCTGCTTGCCTCCTAAATCTATAAGTTCACCTGAAACGATATGCAGAGAGGTCTCTTCAGTCATAATTTTCCATTAGCTGCCTCACACCCCTTTAAGATCTTCCTTTCTTGCTTTGGTATAACTTACCAGAACTTACCAGTCAGAACCTCACATTTATGGATTCTAATCAATTCAAATATATTTGAAAACCTTTTCGTTGGATAAACTAGGTTAAAAGAAGTAGAGAGATTTATATATAACAGAGTCTGTGTGTCAGAACTGGAATGAGAAATCCATGTATCCTCCCTTCCTTGGCTACTAAATCTATTTTATGAATCCAGACATGAGAGGGACGATGAAGGTGGGACTGCATAAAAGCAACCAGGTGGAGGATCTAATTGAATAGATAAACATGCAAAGGAAAAAGATGTGGTTTTTATATGGCTGCCAGTTGCTATGATCTGGCAGGACTTGGCTGCTCGCTGCCAGTACCTTTAACAGGTACTTAACAGCTTAACAGAAGTCACTTATGAACAAACTCTTTAGGAAAAAAACAATTTTAACAGTATAGACATTGCCATATGCTTACTTTTAGCAACTGTGCTACAGTAAGGCCAGAACTGACAATGAATGCACAATTCTCTCCTATCAGAAAATATTTTTCCCTGGGCATGACAGCAAATCTGTCTTTAGGTTTCAGCTGTAGTGTGGAGACAGACTTGGTGTAAGAGAGGAGAGCAGGGGATATTGAGTGAGGCCTCCTGTGAGACCTTCACAGAGAAGCTGATGAAGTCTGAGTCAGATGAGGAGACTGAGGTGGACTCAAAACCTACTGGTTGGGCCCATAGGGTGCATCAGCACATGCTGGGGGCTAAGTGCCTGCAAAGCAATTGGGCAGAGAAGGGCCTGGGGTTCCCACTGGACACCGAGGTGAACATGAGACAGCCATGTGCCCTTGGACAAAGAAGGCTAAGGAAGGCATCCTTGGCTGCATTAGGAGCAATGTTCCCAGCAGATCAAGGGAGGTGATCCTACTCTGCTCAGCCCTGAGGAGGCCACACCTGGAGTGCTGGCACAAGCTCTAAGGTCCTTAGTAGAGGAGAGCCATGGCCATACTAGAGATCTCATCCATCTAAAAAACTGAAGGAATGGTACAAAGAGCACAGAGTTAGACTACTCTCAAATGGTGCCGAGTGACAGGAGTGTGACCAGAGTCAATGGGCACAAACCAAAACACAGAGATTCCCTACGAACATCAGGAATTTTTTTTTTTACTGTGAGTACAACTGAGCACTGGCACAGGTAGCCCAGAGTGGCTGTGAGGTCTCCATCTACATAGTTATTCAAAAGCCATCTGAACATAGTCCTAGGCAATGGGCTCTAGGGGAATTTGCTTGAACAGGGGGCTTGGGGAAGATGATATTCCAGCTTCAACCATTCTGTGAGAGATGTGGAACCACCCTTCTTCCAGGGACATGTTTGTCCATTCATAGATATGTAGCAACCTCAGAGTAAAGTCAAAGCAAATTCGAACATGACAAACCTCATACTGGGGAAATGCACATATTTTTAATATTCTCCTAAGAATCACTCACTTCTAACTTAATTCTTAATATTTTGAGTCTATAATGCACTGTATATTATTCTTTGCTGGCCAGTCTTTTCTGTCTCCTGGACTTATTACCCAGCCACTGCCACCATTTACAGGCTCCATGACCTAGACTTCAGTAGTCTTCTCACTCTACTTACGATTTAAGAGCTGAAATTATCTGCTCCTTCAGCTTCACTGTTCAGTACAGAATTTAAGTGAAATTACCAAGCAAGATGAAATAATTTAGCATTATGCTCTCATTGTTCTTTTTGAGGGCTCTGGGTTTCATAAGGAAGTTCAGTGAGTTAATTAGGGTCATTGATCCATCAGACAAGTGAGGGAGTCTTAATGGCTTTGTTTTCAAAAGTGAATTAGACTCCTCACAAGAAAGTCCAATTGTCTAAGCTAGCTGGGGCTAAGCAGCAGGTGCACTGAGCTGCTGCTGCAAAACAGGAGTAGCAGAAAGTACAATCCCTTCCCCTCCCACTGGTCACGACAAATCATTGGGACAAATAATTTAAACTGCTTTGTGTTAGTTCACCCTTGAGACAAGCTTCTTCATTTTAGTTTCTATTTAGTTTCTTTTTTTAGTTTACCATAAAGATATTGGGTCCCAAGAGACAGAGCTGTCACATTTCTGTTTGGAATATCTTGAAGACAAACATACAGGCATGTGCTCTGTATAGATAGCCAGAGCACGTGAAAGAAAATCATCACTCTGTGGGCACATCAGCATTACTCTTTGTACTACAAACACACCAGATACTTAATTAGCACAAGCACAACAGTTTCATGATATGTCAGATTTATTATGGTTATGCTGCTGAAATGTTTAGGACTTCTGAATGTCTTCTTCCCTCATGGTTAATGGAGCGTAGCTGCAGCAGGGCAGTCAGACATCTGGAAATTCTGCAGAAGTGTCAGAAGAACCCTCATGGTCCAGGATGGGGGAAGAGGCAGAAGGAAAAAAGTGGACAGACCAGCAAAATAAGATATATACAAGAAACAGTACCTGCTATTAAATCAACCCTGTGGAAATAAGGTTCCCACCACAATTTAGGCCCCTGGCTCTCCACAACCAACTTCTGTTATAGGAAAAAAAATTATGCATAGCCCCTGATACAAATTAGAAAGAAGTACTCAAGTACTTGAAAACACTAGAATTATGATCTTGGGACATTTTTCTCCACTAAGTCCTCCCACACTTCTCCGTTTTCTGCTCCCAGCTCTTCTCTCCTCTTCCCTAAATCAGTTACTCACCATTTTTCACTAAAGAAATTATTTTCTCCCCTACTAACTCTCCAAATTAGTTGCTACTCAAAATTCTAAATCAAGCTCTGCAATCTCCTGTCCCAATTAAATCAAAGGAAAGAGTAGTTCACATAAATAGCATTTTCAAGATCCAGTTTTAGCTTCTAGATTTTGCAGCAAAGTTTCCAGTCCTGCTTCAGGGCCAGAAGGTTAAACATTTCTCAATGACGCAGGCTCCCTTAGCAAGAGAGAGATGAGGAAGGGGTCCAAAAAAACCTCATTCTTCCCAGGCACTAAATCAACAATCACAACAAACACTGACTGCCTCTCTCCAAGGAAAACTGGGAGGAGTGGAGCAGTCTCTTATTACAAGCAGCCACTTTGTCTGTCACCATAATGCAAAAGCCCAGTACAAAGAGAAGAAAAATAATCATAAGAAATGAACAACAAATTTTCAAAAATCCCAGAATGGAGATTGTATATTGTTCGCTATATAGAAATCATAATAAATTAAAAAACAAACAAACTTAAAAGTCTGTAGAGCACTGCAAGTCTGTTTAAAACTGCTGTTCTTTTCTGGTCCATTTAAAGTTGCCAGTAACTTTCTAGCTTAAACTAAAAAGATGCTTTGACTTTTAAATGGGCTGAAATTTTCATGCCTGAGAGACCACTTTTCATATACTACATATTCCAGAATCTCATTAATCTCCCAGTTTTCAAGATAAGATTAGCAATAGTAGTTTTTCCAAAAGGAGTCTACTAATCTGGATCTTGTTCTTACTTACTCAGAGGTAACATGCAATCTGCAAAGCTATACTGAAAAGTGTTTTCTGTTTCAGTTTTTAGTGAAAGAACATTGAAGGTTCTAAGCTTTAGGGATGTTTTGCAGTAAGTCAAGCTCAAGGTATTTTCTGAACCAAATGTTTTGGGATTTGTAATTTTTCATCAGTGGTACCTCAGTGTCACATAGTAACTTTAATAAATCAAAACCACTCAATATATTTTTTTAAAGGCATATATTTGAGTTGACATCAGTGAACACAAAGTCCAAATCTCAAATATTGAAAAACATAGACAAGGAACAACAGCTTCAGCCAGAGTATCTCCAGCAGAATTTAAAAAAAAAGAAAAACAAATCTCCTCAAGGTCACTTATGATTACAGACTGATCAAGCCTGCTTGTGCTTCACTGGAAGCTGCAATTTTTTTATTTGGGATACGCTCATTTTTGAGGAAGAACAATCAGGGCAAAGAAAAAGGAAGATTACAAAGAACTACAAATATGTTTCTCAACCTGCTTTTCACATGGGATAATTAAATAGGTTCATATCCTGTTGGGGATCCAATGCTGTGCATAATGCCTGGGAAGCATCATTAACATTATGTAGAGGATCTGATTTAAAATAAGCATCACTACAGAAAGATACAAAAAATCCATTAAGCAGGTCACATTAGCAGATACTATTTTAGCACTTGCCTACTTTAAGAATATTGTAAATATTCTTTAACTCTTATGTAAGCTTCTTCTAGGGAGAATATTTTGCCTGCATTAAGGTTTGCATCAGTTTAACTACGAGGAGTTATTTGCACTGAAAGCCACTGACATATTTAATATTGAAAACTACCAGACTTTTAACCAAAGAAAGAAATTCTAGGACAGCTTTCCAGTATGCATGAAAAATCTAACACTTTTAAAAGTGGTGCTCAATAAATTTATGTAGAGGACTATATGACAGGATTACCTGCAGCAAGGGGTAGGGGGGCTCTGCACCCCTGAAGAGTAATTCCAGTTTGGTTGCTTCATGACTTCTTACCTACCTAAACTATTGCTAAATTACACAGCATTCTTAAACCAGACTAAGGTTAAACACAAAAGGGAGCTGTGCCAATGTAATTAAACCTGTTTTCAATATTGATTTTGGTAGTAAAATTCTCTTGACAAAGAAATTGAGGGGAAAGGGGGACAATATTTCTTTTATTAAGATAAAGATTCTAGTTTCACCTCCATGAAGCAGGGCTCGTGTTTCCTTAGCCACAGATGAAAAAACAGACTGCCTCAAGACAACCAGCTGAGGTTTCTCCATTTAAAAAGACAATTTGGAACAAGTGCCAGTCTCTCCTTGGAAGAACCCTAAGGTCAAAACAGCAGAGGGTGCTGTAAGTCCGAACTGAGGTGGAGCAGCTCAGCAGCAAGGAGAATCCAGATGCAACATGAAGCTGTAGGTTACTTCAGATTTTGGGGTGGGCTTTTTGTCAGGTTTTTTCGTTTGGTTTTGGAGGGGTTTTTTGTGCTGCAGGAGTCATTTGAGACTGGTAATAGCAGACAGCAAATAGGTTAATAGAAAAATTTATTTGTAGTAGCTTCCACATAACATCAAACAACAACATCAGAGACATTTCCAAAACCTCAACAGTTACCTATAATCCTTACCACTGATCTATACAGCTCTGGGCACACATTAGAGCATTAGAGATTGATTCACATTGATGCTTAGACATTAAAAAATTGTACTTTAATGACTACAATTAAAATGTAGACTGGACTTGGATCCCATTATTTTAAAAAAAAAAAATCCTGATTATAAACACTAAATGCACCAATGCAAACTTCTGCTATCACACAGGCATGGAAACTTGAGCACTTTGTTAAACATTAGTCATCTCTTAAATCTGGCAAGCACTGGATAGCAAGGAGTCACCAGGTAACTGGGAGACAGAACGGATGTGTGTCTGCACTGTATCCCTTTAGGCAAAGAATGTGGTGTAATCATCAGACCAGTTTAGAGAGACTCAGCATAGCACATGTTCAGATATTAATCCAGAATCTAAACTAGTGGCAGGCCACAAAGATGACTATGATCTGCCTGAGCCACTAAGATAAAAATTATCAGTCTGAGCCTATATACATAATCAACATTCAGTGCTATACAATTGTGTCTGAAGACCCCAAATAAGAACCTGATTAAAGCAATCCTTCTTCACTTCATTTTTCCAATGCACTTGAACTATGTTCCTAAAGAAAAACTGATTCATATTCATCATGTAAACAAGTGGGTAACTCACAGAGTATGATGACAACAACTAAACAGGGCCCATTATACATAATGCATTAATTTCACAGAAAAGATGACTATGTTTTGATTAGTAACAACATATAAAACCTGACATGACTTTAAATGCATTTTAAACTTTCATTTTGTTTTTAGTAACAATTGATGAATGATACAAAAAATTGCAGTATGACGATGATAATCTTACTACGTACACTGGAAACTGGTTAAAAGGCACACATGTACCCCTAAAGTTAATTCTCAGAAGCTGTATTTTAAATTAAGCTGGAGGCGTAAGAAGTGTTGACAAAGCAATTAGTGAATAATTGTTTTAGGTCTACTACATCTTTACTGTTTTAGAACAAGTGCAGCCTGTATGTGCCCCCCTGAAAGTTAATCTCAGTTCACAGAATGGATAAGGGCAAAAAGCTGCCTGAGTGGTTTTTTTACTACTCTCTCTTTCTCCACCTATTGGGTAACACTTGCTGCATAAAAAGAATAACCAGAGTAATCTCAAAAGAGATGGAGGAAAAAAAATATTATTTTCAAAATATGTTTCAGTGCTTCAACAAATACTTACTACAGGGCTAAAGGGATTTCCAAGAGTTTCTTGTATAAATTTAAGGTTGTCAGCAGAAATAGGTAGTGCTCAACTAAATTATTCTAATGAGTACTCCTTATTGTAGACTACCATTCTTGACACCAAAAAAAAAAAAAAAAAAAAAGGAAAGCATCCTTTATATATTTAGTTTCAGTACAATCCTTTAATTCTAGTTTGGCTAACACAATCACACCATGATTTGCTTACTCAGTAGTTAATAACAGGGATAAAAGGTAGCAAAAGGTTATGTTCAGATCTCTCATGAATGGAATAACTCACTAATGTGCAGCTTACAGCTGTGCACTCCTCTCTCCATGTCTTATAACAGCCAACCCAGAACTCTGTGCAGTTTGTAACTCTGGCACAAAAATTTCCATATTTAAAGCTGACTTCAGGAACATCCCATTTGCTGCTTCGGAAAGAATTCCCACTGCATGATGACGATGAAGCTCACATAACTTTGTTCAGTCCTTGAATCACATGCAGGATTCTGGTTAAAAGCCAGTGAAGAGTCATTTTATCACTACTCAGAATATACACACCCAGAGAGCTGTACCAGTAACCGGGGAACTCTCTACACTCCCCAGGAACTTGCTACCTAGATACAAAAGGTTACATTTCCAAATCCATAGATCACAAATAGAAATCAAAAGTTCTATTTTTAAAGTAGTGATGATGCAAACTATAGAGCCAGGAATGTTCTCCCCTCAGCTCCACCCTCCATCCAAAACCAAAATCCCAATTGTGTTGGTTCAGGAACTCATTGCAATCTTAAAATTCCAAGTTGGAGGGAGGGGGGAAGAGAAGAGAAGAAAAATGGAAGTTCTGCTAGTCAAACAAAATGAAATGTAAATAATCTCACAACTAGAAAAACCTCTCATTAGAAAAATTAAAAAAACAAGGGGAAAAAAATCCTTGTAACTGGTGCTTGAAAAAGACAAGATGAAGTTAGAAGGCATTTTACTGCATCAATGAAAGGTCATTCCTCATGTACTAAAAGCCAATACTGAATTTTAAATCTATTTAAAACAGGAATGAGAACACCAACCACAAACTGCAGCTCTGACATTTGTCACTCCTGAAAGAGCAGAGAAGGGGGACATGACCCTCCTAAGAATACACAGATATGCTGTCTGTCCTCTTTCTTCCCATTAAAAGCAGTTTAGCAGCTGACACCCCTAAAGCACTTCAACTTAAATCCTGCAAAGAAGGAAGAAAAAGAGCCTGGGAGATGTGTTTTGAAAGAAATAATGTAGGGATCAGGACTGTTTTTTCCTAAACTGAATTTAATATATCCCTAATCTGCTAAATTAGATCAAAAATCCAACTTTTCCCCAGAAAATGAGGAAATTTTTGCCTTAGATTCGAAATGACACTAATTTTTAGCTGAAAGAATTGTTCCTTTTTCAGAACTCGTTGGATGTGAAGCAAATTAGACCACAGAACTCAAGTTGTATCCACTACAGAGATGCAAATTATTTCTGTGCTCATTTACAGTGCTGACTTCAAAACAGCTTTTCTTTTGTTCACTAAATACGCATGAAAAAAGCCCTCTTGTTCATCTAAACCAAACTTCTGACAGTTTAGAACCACCTGCTTCTGGGTTTGCATACCTGCCTTGATATCTAATAGACTTTAACATACTTTTTCAGCAGGTCAACAGAACAAACATATCAAAATACAAAGATTCTATTCAATAGACTACCTTACGCTGAACAATCTTAATTTTTTTCAGTATTCTCACAGAAAGAATATTAAAATGGGACAATTATTAACATTCAATATATACCAAGACAGTGCAAACAACAGTGTTGTGCACTGAAACAAACCAAAGCTACCCAGAACAGTAAACAAAGGTTTCAAGTAGAGCAAAACCATAAGGAAATAGAATTCATTAACACAAGTAGCCATTTGGCCAAGTGCTAAGATCCATTAATTCTGGCAATGCACTGTTAGACTCTACATGACCCTGAGTGGCCATAACACTTATCAGGAAAAAACAATCTGAAATTTAGGGTTTCTCTCTGGCTGATTGCAACTCTGTATGTGCACTGCACGCACACTCCTGCCCAGCCACCTGCTAGAAGCCATAAAAAGGAATCTGTGACAAAGCCAAATAAAATTAAAAACAAAGTGAAATTATATTTCTAAGTTTGTGTTTGTTATTTAAACACAGAACTTGCATACAGAGGCCAGCAGCACACTCAAGACTCCTGAGATTGCCCCCAGTTGCATGAGTCCCTCATATGGCTGTTCAAAAACATTTAAGTGTTACTAAATTGCAGATTGTGTAAAAAAAAAGTATCTTTCCTCTCCATTTAAAAAAAATGAAAAGAAAAAATAATATTCATGACTCATTCCTTCAGTGGCCAGTCTGTTACAAAGCCAGGTAACAACAAAATCTATTTAGTCCATATCCTGACTGATCAGTGACCAACAGCAAAAGAATTTGCAAGATCTCTACATGGGATAATTAGATGAAGACAGGAATAACAAAAAGGCTTCAGGGGAACAAAAAAAGAGGCTGCATAGGGAGATTAGGTTGAAGTAGATAATGGGAAGGAAACAGCAAGCTTTTGGAATCAGCAAATAAATATAAAGAAAACAAACTATTTATATGCTGAGAGAGTCAAGGCAGCAAAAAAGACCAAGTGACTCTTGGAGAAAAAACACTAGAGAAGGAATTCCCACTGCTAAGAGCTTGGTACAGATCTGCACATCAGCTTCATTGTCAGCAGAATGAAAATACACAAACTGCCACAGGGCTGGTTCCAAAACTACACACTTGAAATTGAATGCAGAATTTGACCCCACTGTGTATGTCTGCTTTTTGAATGATTGGATCAGTTATGCCAGCTCTTTAAATAATTTCAGTAGTCCAATGAGATGTCAAATAGAGCAGCTACGTTTTTGGTCTTATTTTTGCTTTTTTTTTTTTTTTTTTTTTGGGCCTATTGCTTTTTTGAAATGTCTTTTCAGCTTGATTTTCACTTTTACTTTTTCCTTCCTCTGCTGTCACCACTTGCACTGTTTTTTTTACTCCTTTTTTTCAGTTTGACAGGTGTGTTTAATTTTTCTCTGGTTAATACAACGTGCACCTTACTGTTCATATTGCTCTTGCTTCAGTTATTTTTTGTTCTGAAGAAACAATCCCTCCCTGCTTAAATTATTCTGCTCCCAGAAGAGTAAAGTTGTAATGTCTCCCCCAGTTATTTCTACAAAACATTAAGAATATTTTCTCACCTTCAGTATCAAAGGAGTTGCTTTTCATGTGCCCACCAATATGGAATAAGACACTGTCCTGAGTCAGCCATAGCTTCAGGTACTCCTGCTTCTGGAGTGCACTCCCATTAATACTTAAGCAGTAAATAAGCACAGCCTCACGACCTGCAGTCTTGAAGAACTTTTGGTCTATGCAGTGCAAGCTGTGTAAGCCCTATCAGGATAGTTTATTTACCCAGCTTAGGCCAGGATTCTTTTATTTCTTCAGTGGCTGTTTGGAAACTTTGAGGAGTTGACTGTGACAACTGTTTCCATCTTCCATCTTTCCAGTAGGGCTTCTGGAGATGAACATCAGAACCAAGAAGATTTGAGAAATTAAATCTTTCCTCAGCTTCCTTCATCTCCTCATTCTAGCTCTCAACAGACAGCTTCAATTTCAGCCTCTGAAGCCTCAAATAGTTTGCCCAACACACAACTCCCTCACTAAGCCAAACAAGAGCAACCACCAACAACATCTGAAGTCTCTAAATATCACAACTGAACCAATTGGCCTTGCCATCAAGTAGCTGTTTTCCTTATCTAGAAGCTTGCAATACACTTCCATTATTCAAGACAGATCTTTAAAACTTATTATGCACATGTTCCTGGTGTCACACTCCATTTCCCCACCAATCTTGTGAATCCATTTACGTAAACATTCGCCTGCTTCTTGCTTAAGATTTTTCCAGCAGTGGCTGATCCAGGAGTGGCCTGATGGAAGAGGTGCAATAAATCTGTATCCCTCATTAGGTAAGCTAAGCTTGCCAGGAGATTGCCTTACATTACAGAGCACCACTGCATAATCTAGGACTAGGCTTAGCTGACTTAAGCAAAAGCTCCATATAAGTAGTCCTTAGTGGGAGAAACTCCCAGCCTTAGAATTAAATGAAAGCCTCAGGAGTTACCATAATTTGGAAGAAACAAGAAATACAGCCACACAAAGTTTTGAGAAAAAGCAATATCAATATGAAGATTGTTTTCCTAATTTTAACAAGTATTACTCTATGATATGAGTGTCCTGAGAATATGATGCATAAATTCAGTTACAAGACTTACAAAGACACTGAAATGTACATTTCATGGCTGTTCTTTGTGTGTGGGGGTTTAAAACTCATTAGAAACAAAGCATGTTAAAGTCAACATCTTTTTTCAGGCCTTCACACAAGAGCTTTCTTTCCAACAAAGCCAGGTGAGATATTACCCTGCCATATGCATCCTGTTCAATACCAAATATCTTGTTACTGTCTAAATCCTACCTCCAAAATTCACAGACTGCAAGAGTTCAACTAGAAGAATGATGTATGACGTACAAACCCTCTCCTGAACTGAGACAAATGCTACATAAGATGTAGGCCTGTCTTTCCTATCTACAGTAGGAGACACAAAATAACCATACTTTGGTTCTCTAAACAACAAAGAATATGTCAGGAATATAAAATAAAGGTCATATAGGATCTTTAGAGACATATTTTAAAAACACACAGAATTAAGTATTAAGTTAGGGAAATTAACACTGTCAATTCAGGGAAAAAAAAAAAAAAAAACAACCAAAAAAAATAAAAAATTAAAAATTAAAAAAAAAAAAAAAAAAACACCAAAAAAAACCAAACAAACAAAAACAAACAAACAAACAAACAAAAAACAACACCAAAATCCAGCAATTTTGGAAGCAATTTTGGGGGGAAAATTAAACTAAGAAATTATTGTTTTTCTTGTCTCTTCCCCAGTCACTACTTAAGGAAATAAAAAAGCACTTGACTTTCAGGAACAAGTTTTGGGGCATTAGCTATGTGCTGCTTTTCAGACAATGCTGCCCAAGAGATTAAGAGTACACAAACCCAAACTCCTAGGCTACTAGAAACTTGTGGTCAAATCTTACCAAGGTTACAGTCTCTGTTCCCATCCATAGAGTAAAGGCCATTCATATCTATACATGTATTTATTTTCATGGCTATATAATGTCCTAGGAGCCTCAGATAAAAATACCCTACAGAAGTATCTCATGCTCCCATTAACAGATAATTCTCATTCTAGCATGGCTTCCATGCAAGAAATGCAACCCTGTACATATCTAATGGGTAAGCACAGTATCATCAAAAGGCCACAGTACTTACAAATGAATCATGTAAACAAAATACCATTGTCATTCTCAAGTAAAGAGACTTTCAAGATATAAAGCAAGTATTGGAAAATTTCAAATATGAATTTCTCCCGAACTATGCAATCTAAAATCTCCCCGAAGTATCAAGAATATGTTTAATCAGAAAATCATTAACAGTAAAACCACATAAATCAGTCAAAAGCTAAATGGAGAGACAAGTCTTTAGAACAAGTCTTAGCTTTGACTGGTGTTTTCTAATCTTCATAAGCCACAAATTTAAGACTGGAGACCAACAAGACAAGAAAAGAGAGATCATTTTATCTCTGGTGAAACTAAATTGAACAGTATTTAATATCCAAAACCATGAAATTCGTTTTTATCTGAAGTCACACAGCCTCCTGGCACTTCCTATATAGTTCAGCAATAGTTCAATCCCCATGATTCACTAGTAAAAACTAACCACAGGATATATTTGGAGTGGTACCTGATTGGATTGTTGTCATCTGCATTTCTGGTTCCAGCAGTGTCATGTCAATCCTTTTCTCGACACTTACAAGTCTCTTTATATAGACATAAATATGTTAAAGAAAAAAAAATCCAACAGGACCTCTCAACTTCAATCTCATTCAAAACTTGCAAGAAATTCTCATCTTTATACCATGAAAACTGTGCCTAGTGAGAAAACTCAAGTATTTCAATATGCAGTTCTCTGCTTATTCACTACAAACAAGTTGGAACAGCCCAAGATCAAATTACTGCTAGGAGAAAAATGAATACTCCAAGGGAGAGCAAGATGGGAAGTTTGCAGAAGTAAGGGCCGCCCCTTGATGCCCTGTAAGTTGAAGGGAGGGGGAGGAAGGGGTCAGAGACACTAGAACTGGCAGCTTTTCCCCTTTTATAAGAGGAGGATGACGTCTTGGGTAGACTTTTAATCCCCTAAGGGGCTCTGCTGATGAGGCAATTTCGTTCCAAGGACAAGGAGACCCAGTGTTAACATAAACATGCAGGCATCCTCAGCTTTGAAACAACATGGCCAAAGTTATACATCCTGCTGATAGATCAGTCACTTTTTGCAGTCCTTTTTCTCAATAATTAAACTACTCCCCTAATCAACTCCCCTTGCTGAGCACTAAACCTGAACTACTCTGACAGATGGTAGTGTCTGCTTCTTAAAACCAAAAAGCCTGCCCTGTGTCATTCAGACTTTTCCCACCATGGATCGCATCCTCCATCTAACCAGATTAGGGGTTAAAAAAATTCAGTCTTGTTTCCCATATCCACATGACCGTTTCAGATTATTTGGGATAGTGGACAAAACTTTTACAGTCAAGTATTTATTGAGTAAAAGATAAAAATAGAATTAAGTCTTTCCTCACTAGATGATTCTAGCTCCCAACAGAAAGGAAATTCAGTCTTGGTCTCCAAAGAGTCTCAAGTAATTTGCCCAACAGATAATTTAATTATCTTAACAAACTAATTCTAACACTTCTGTCCCCAGAGCCTCTTTCCCTTATTCCCCATATTTCCACAAGGCTCATCATCATTTCTCTTTAGGTCGTCTAAGTAAGTAACAGCATATATTTGTACCAAGCCCTAAAATATATTGAGCTGTGCACATCTAAGATACAGACAAATTTTTAGATTTTAAATCCCTTTATACCAAGTCAGAATCCCTCTTCTGTCATAACAGTGTGCATAAAAATGAGTACCTAGGTGTGCAAAATTGCTTAAGCCCTATTTTCTGACCCCTCTAACATGAAATAACTTTGGGACTTCTCAACCACTCAGATACAAGAACCCTCTGACAGCTGCTCAACTGCTGAGGGAAGAGAATGGCAGGTTTTAGCAGCATATCTTCCTTCCCACACACAAACACACCTGGAGCTTTAAAGGAGGCAGGAAAAAGTCGTTTAGCAGCTTTAAACAATGCAGAAAAATCCCTTAAAGTGATGATTTTGTAGTATTTATCTGGTTTTCACAGTGTATCACTAGTGTGTTGTAAAAGGACAAGAATCAGTTCACTTGGGTTTCTCTTGCACTCAAATGCCACCTTTGCAATCCTACATCTGCAGCCAGAGTAGGCAAATATCACAGGCCTAAAATGCTCCTTCTTGCTATGCAATCTTTACAAAAAGAACTGCAGCAGTTCACTGTATCCTGAGGATTCAGAGACACTAGGGACAGAAATAACTCACTTTACTACCTACTCTGAATATTCACATGCATCGCAAATAGAGGAAACATCCATTTTTAGCAGAAGGTTTGCTTGTTTTTGTTGTGATCCACAGAAATGTAAGAGGAAGCAATATGCCCCAAGTGGAAAGGAAATCTTTCCTACAGTTTCCAGGAACATCACTTAACTCTCTGAAGTATGCACGTATGCACTGTTGGTGACCACGAAGAGGCAGATGAAATTGAAAGCATTAAGCAGGATGTTGCTCCTTTGACCAGCAAGGAAGATGAAGACTGCACTACCAGATGTCTTCTGACAGAGATTCCTTCGTTATACTTTGTGGCAATGTATTGCTCGTGGCAGGAGCAGAGCTACAGCTGCAGAAGTGGCTGTTAATATTCCAAAAAAAAATGAGTTATAGAAAGCCAAACGTTACAGAAGCAGCAAAGGTCCCAAAGCTAGGATTCAGCTGGCTAAATACTAACAGCAATTGACTGTTGTGAAATAGTGCAATTTTTCCTTCATGAAGCAGCCACTGTTTAAGTAGAACAGATTGAAAATCCTGCTGAATGGCATTCTCCTTTTAAAGAGCCAGGCTTCCTTTCCCCATTACTGCCCTTAACACTCAAAACAGCAAAACCAGCAACAGAAGTCCTTACGCAGACAAAACAGCTGCCCAGATTTGGGCCTGACTTGTTTAGCAAGCAGTTTAAATTCATGAAAAAGGAATGTTTTCTAAACAGCTATCAAATTGTATGTCTAACATTCATCCAGCAGCCCTGAACCTTCAAACTCAAAGGCAAATTGAAGTAAGAGAGAAGCTAGAAAGGAAAAACAGAAGGGAGAGTAATATTATGAGCCAGTGATTGTAGAAGGGTGTTAGTCTTGTTAACTTGATAAGGAACAAAAACTTTGTTGAGAGCTAACTTGTTAAAGTCACCATGTTAAAGTTGCTTTTGGCATTATTCTTTCCAGCTCAACTATTCCCCCATCACTATTTAAAAGTTTGTTTAAAATATTTCAAGGAGATTACCACTTCTCAGTTGTTTGGTAGCTCCCATCAGTAACTGGCCAGTCATTTCTGTCATGCTCTGGATCTCATAGCTCTATCAGTAACCTTCAGACAGCATGCTAAATTTATAGTCTCCTGGGACATAAAGTCTCATAACACAAATCTATCCAAGACAGACTGGTTGTTTTTGTTCTAACAACCATTCCCCTTACTCTCACACAAGAGAAAACAGCAAGCCTCACTGGAATGTATGTGAAGGACAGACCAGAGCAAGTTATATATTTCCTGTCTTGGTCCTTTTTGCTACAGAAGAGACTTAATCTTCTTCACATCTAAGTTATGGATGAGGCAGTAACCACCACTTGGTAGTTAAATGTAACTTTGAGACAGAATATCACAGAAGGCAGATATAAACCAGAACAAACAAAAACAAACCACCAGATCTCAAAAACTGAGAACGCAATTTCAGAATACTCTTATCTCTTTAAAGCCCTTTCTCAGGAAAAAATATCACCCTTGTTTATAGCCTAGCTCCTTGAATGAGTTCATGAGTCATAATTTAATTTTTTAAACGGCAGTTTATGACATGATTTTAAGAAAACATTATTATTGTTTTGAAAGTCAGAATAACAAGAAGACAAGAAAATTTACAAACCCTTTAAATAAGGGTCTGTAACCAAAATAAGTTATATTTGAAATATTTGAATCTAATTGTATTCAGTGTAATGACAATTCAATATAGGAAAGGGATAGCAGAGGAGGGAGATAGGAATGTCTAGTCTAATAAAAGAAGTATAGGAGCAAATCACCTACACAATTATTTAAAATAAGGTGCCATAATACTCATGTATTTTAACAGTATATGGGCATAAGAACACAGGCACTAAATTAGCTCTTTAGAACCATTTTAGAAGTTCAGTTCTGCAATTTCTGAGCCTAATTACCAACAGCTTACACAGCAACTATTTATCCCATGATTTGTACAGCACTAACAGGAGTACCTTCCCATACCTAAAGCACATGCCTCTTATATTACTTGAGTCACACTGAAATTCCACGCATTCCAACTAGACTCTCTTCCCCCAACACATGTGGTACTTTGTACAAGGCAAGCATCCCAGATCAAGTAAACCTCAAACAGGGCAAGCTGGTGCAAGTGCGGTCCAAACCTGTAATCATAACATGCAACAGCTCATTGGAAAGAATGTTACCTCATCTCAAACCAGCCCACAGTGAGAAGAAACCAGGAGTGTCAGAGAATTCTAACACAATGTTTTTCATGACCCCTGGACAAAGATAACTATTAATTCATCTGGGGAAAAGAGAGAACCCCTCAAGAGAGAGGGTCAATAAGTTAGTGGAGCAATTACTGTAATTTTAAATGAAAGTTAAAGAGGATTATTTTTTTTTTAGAAATTATCAAACTACCTTAGATACGTATATTTATCACCTGGGGGTTTTTGTAAATGCATTCATCAGGGACCTGCTCTAACCCTGCCCTAAGGGCTGGGATAAGTTATCTTAGCATCCTAGCACAGGTGACTGAGATACACTGAAGAGCTTCAGATGACTCTGTAACGGCCTTTTTCTGGCTTTTGTGGCAACAAGTGAGTCAGTCACAGGTAATCTCTCATAGTTAAAGAAAGTTGAGGCCTTGATGAACATGGGTAGAAAAGGAGAAGGAATGTAAATCTGGGGTAGAAAACTCACTCTGAAGCACAGGTCAAATAACTACACCTTAGATGTCCCATTAAGATCAATGTCTGAACATGTTGAACGTTATAATTGTGTAAAAATAGTTTACTAACACCGTAACATACAGTTTCCTTACACTGAAATAACAAAAAATTGTTTCCTAGCTATCTGTGTTCAAATGCTTCATACTAGAATTCTATATTCTTAATATCTTTTATTGCATTTTAATTGTGCAACTTAACAGCAGCTGTTCAGTCAAGCTGTTCATGATCTTTACACCCACATGCCCAGGTGTACTTGTCCTTCCAGGAGAATGTGTAGCCATGATAAGGGAAAATATGAAGAGAAGTCTGCATCTGAAACAAACCAAAACCAACAAGAAAACCCCCAGAAACTGTGTCTGGCTGCTCTTCAGTCCTAAGAGCAGGAAAAAAAAAAATTTAAAGGAATGTATTGTCCTAGGGCATATGGCAGTATGTGTATATAGGACTGCACTCCCAGTTTTCCCATGGGATACATAATTTCACGATGCTTCACAAGCCAAAGAAATTTCTACTTTAACTCAGCTAATAGTTTATGTTCCAGAACCACGATCTGTTGCAACACAGTACAAACCCAAGCAATACTTTTCTACAGATAGCTACAGATAAGCCAAGTCTGTTTAGCAAAAGCCACAGAAAGAGTTAATCTGTTAGAAGCTCTCAGCATAAGTAGTTAGTTCTGCTGTGAGTCAGCAGTGCCTGTCTAGAACTGCAAACAGGAGACCCTTTGACACAGATAGGCAGCTTCCAGCAAGTCTCTTACTTACCATCTCCTCCACTGCCACTCAGATTGAATCTTCCTCATACCTTGAATTTGGCAAGTTGTCACAGAAGCAGTTTCACTGCACAAGACATGTTCTACAACCCCTTTGGATTGCACAAATGTTTAAGCAGATTGCCATCTCAACTGGCAGATCGTCTCTGAACTTTTTTAATATGTTTGAAGCCGAGGACACAACAACAAAATACACCACATTTAAGAAAGGAGTTTTAACAAGCTCAACAGCTTTCAACAGCTGTGCAACCTCCACCCCAAGATAACTGAGAAGTTCCATTTTAAGGAAGACATTCATTAATTCAAATCAGCTCACTAAATCAGCTCAATTTCTTAAAAGCTCACTAAATTTTTTAGCAGCCCACTAAACCAAGCGGGTTTTTTTTGCAAATAACTGTATTTCAACAGCACTTTTCATTCCCATAATACTTTAATGAATGCATACACAGACGACACATAACAAAATACTGCAGCCCAGGAGAAAAGAGCATTGTGTACCTCCTGTGCACCTCCAAAGGTAAGGAATATTCAGATAATCTAGCTCAGGGACTTTGGACTTTATGCCTTGCCTGAAAAGCTGCCCCTCCAGCAGTAAAATTCCCACTATTGTGCTGAGCCCTGATAAAGAATCAGTTCTGAAGAGACCCACCTAATGAGTCATTTCCGGGAATATCCTAATTTTCTTTGGCAAAAGATATGGGCAGAGGTGTTCCTTTCCAAATACTTTTAAAGTGGAACTCTATTTTGCCTGTTCCAGTCAAGCAAACTTGCAGCCCACAAGGATACTGCTTCAGAGCTGAGTCCATAAAAATAACATTACTCGGATAGAGGAAAACCATCTATTTATGTTCTGAAATACCAATTTTTAAACTTTTCAAAACACCTGAATTCTATAAAGACTTTCGCTCCTGTGCCAGAATATCCTTTCCTCTGATATAACAGTACCATTCAAAGTGCCACTACAAGTTTCATTTTTCTGAAAGGTAGTCTTATCTGCTCCCAGCACTAGTACCCTTTTCCCTGTGGCATCAAAAATAAACTGCTTCTTCCCACTTCAGGATCCTTGATCATGCCTTATTGGCTAAGAGAAGAACCTTGCTTCCAGAAAAATCACAATGTCACCTTCAGGTGGCAAGCTCTCAGGTGCTGGAAACAAAGGCTCATACGCTTTTCCCATGGTCCAGCTCTCTATCAGTTTCACTGCTATCTTGATTAAATACTATTTGAAAACTCTCCTCGCTTTCATAACCTTAAAATGCCAAATCTACCACTAATTTAGACGTGCTGAGATCACAGTCTACCTTGCTGACTAACATTTCAATTTTCTTCTATTTACCATCACTACCTTTACCTCCATCTGTTGTATCTTATCTTAGAAGACTGCAAACATTAAGGATTAGAAGCTTTTTGTTGTTATTGCCATTTCTATCTTCTCCATTTTTTGTAAATATAACTGTGATCACATAATGATGGTATAATGCATATGAATGAGGAAACTCTTTTTAACCTCCTAAAAACCCAACACTTCAGTTTAAATTAATCAGTTCTCCCAAACTGCAAAATATTGATACACTGTTTAGAGAAAGGCACGGTCATTTTCTAGACATAAAGATGCAGCCATGCTAAGTGAGGTACTCCTTCAATCCAAATTACTGTCCTTCAGTGTATATATTGTAAACCACTTTACCATAGGCATTATATTTTGGCTATAAAGTCACTCTGAAGCTCCCCAGCATTTCTCATATGCTGCATTATGCAACTCCATAATGCCCAACAACAAGGCACACAGGACTCAGCCATGCTCAAATCCACAGTACCCTGCAGATGATATCATGAATTCAGACTGCAGCATGGCTCTCATACTGCAAAGAGTTACCAAAATATACCCCAGAAGACAGAGTGAAGAGAGATCACCAGAAGGAATTCACAAACAGAAGCCACCGCTTACCAAATGGTTTCATCACTCTCTCTCTCACAGGATGAGGCTGAACATACAAAGGCTTTCATGGCAGCCTTTCAAAGCCAGGAATTTTGGCCACTGAGTGACTTTGTATTTTGCCACTATATTATAACCTACTATATAGCT
Source organism: Muscicapa striata striata (assembly GCA_030060385.1). NCBI lineage: Eukaryota > Metazoa > Chordata > Aves > Passeriformes > Muscicapidae > Muscicapa > Muscicapa striata. The sequence goes on along the minus strand of JAREIS010000459.1, from coordinate 20,205 downwards.
GTCCATAAGATACCTGCAAGTTGAGAAACATACACAGGCCATTCTCACTCAAGGATCAGAAGGCCTACTGAGACACCTAATTTTTAACTCTAGATCTTGCTTCCAGGAAGTCTGAAAGAACCTTTCAGACATCTGCAGTGAGAAAATTACTCACACTTGGCAAGTGCAGACCAAGGTGACAAAGAAAAATCTACACATGGCTACAGTCTGAAGGTGAGCTAACACTTCTTTTGACAGTCTCAGTTTTGCACAACCCAGTCACCACAAAGTAGAGAGAAGCTGTTTCTGGTGTTCACCTAAAATAATAATATAAAGCATTTATCACTGGAGCTCTGTGGAAATTCCACAGCCACTAACATCAATCCTTCCAATGGAAGAGTGTAAACACATTTTGTGAATTCTAGATCATTAGTTTTTCCTACAAAAAAACCATAGTAAGAAGCAGTAAAAGGCAGACCCATTACAGAACATTTACCGTGACACCATCCCTTGGTGAGGACACACTAGGTGAGACATGACCACTCTGCCCCACACCTACCATTCTTCCTTTCGCTGAGTGGCGGCAGGTTGGGGTTCCGGCCATGGTGGAGGCTGAGGGTCAGCTCGGGCTGCAAGGAGAGCTCCTGCAGCTCATTGGCAACAGCTTCGCTCTGCGGGCTGGGGGCCGCTGACAGGGACACCAGCACCGGCTCATCGTCATTTTCGCCAGCCCCTCCTCCGTCCAGCCCATTTCCAGCAATGACGGAAGGGGGCAGGCACACCACGCTGGAGAAATCCACTTTGGCTTTTGTGATGGCAACCTGCAAGACAAAACAGCAAAAAACAGACCGTAAATCTCACGTGAGAGTCTTAGCCATATGTCCAGTTCATCATGGTGTCTTCCATGCTATTGAGAAACATGCTGAGTTTGTGTGACCGCCACCAGTTGAAATCCAATGAAACTTGCTCAACTCAGCAATTAAAAACTTGCATAAACCTCCAACAGCATCACCACAGAAACTACTGATGATACTACAGATTATTATAATTTCATTTAAAAGTACAAGAACATTCTCAGTTTTTGGTATTTTAGGAACTCAGTCGTGAGAAGACACAGATTGATTTGCTCCAGTGAAGTCAGCCTATTTGGAGCCTTGCTGAACTTTTGACTACTGTCCTTTATATCAACAATAGTGTTTTAACAACAGTCCGTTTGAAATCCAGCCAGGTAAAGTAACCCTTCACAACAAACCTGGAAGGAAAGCTGAGTACAACAAATGAGAATTTTCAAATACAAATCAACTGCGTATAAAAAAATAATTTTCTTGTTCTATTCTGTCCTCCTCATTCAAAATCAGTGAAAATGGATAAAAGAAAAATATTCCACTTAAACAAAAAAGCTTTCCCGTCTTAAACCTCAGCTACAGTAACCAAAATGTGCAATATATAAAGGGCTTTAATGAAATAAGTAATCTTTAGAGGTTTTATTCCATTTCCAGAATTCTTTAAGTAAGTATTCAAAAGCCACTTCTATGTTCATATTAAAATTATTTTCCGTTCAGTAATTTAAACAGAAACAAACCAGCTGTAAGTCTCCAGTGAAATGGTTACTGTGTCAACATTTAAACAATAACGGACATTATACAAGGGCAATCATATTTGGTTTTGATTAATGACAACGGAAATCTCCTGCTTCTTAGCATACTGCTGTTTCAACTCGGAAGACTCAGCTGCACTGCTGTAATTTAGCAAGCAAAAGGTACTTGCACTTCAAAAGGATGCAGGTAAAGCAAAGTCAAAACCATCAGGATAATCCTTCAGAAAGCAATCAAAAATCATAAACTTGAAACAAGGATTTTAACAACACAGATTTTATTAAGTATTCCCCACTTAATACTCATAATAAACCTGGATGAGTGTGACAGCACCAACACACGGATAGCTGACAAAGGAGCTCAAATAGTCACTTTCCCCACTTGCATACTTCAGCTGATCAGCACCACTTGTTCTGTAATATCCAGAACAAAGTTTTAAGTGGTACAAAAATTGGTTTCAATTTTTTTTCCATGTATATTTAAGACAACAATAAGAATTCACTGGTAATGAAAACATGTTATTGCATCCCTGTTGTCATACATTCATTCCCAGGACCCTGTATCATGATCTGAAGAGAAGCAAAGAAAAGAAGGGTGGAGAAAAAAAATAGAAAACAACAAAAACCACCAACTGAAGCTGGTGCTTGTTAAAACAAAACAAATGAGACTGAGCCAAACCCTACTGCCATATGAAGGATTTCCTTTTACTTCGGTTAAAATTTGGCTAGAAAGTGCCTAACCCTTCCTTGATATTTTTCCTGTGCAAATCAAATATGAAATTGTATCTATTTGAAAACAAATTGCAATGGTAATCTGAAAAGAGAAAAAATTGGTATCATCCCCTTGTCTTAATAATGGATAGAGAAAACTTGAAAACACACACCCTTAAATCATAGCCTTAAAAGAACTGTGTTTGGTACATCACAACAACCTTTGCAAAGGCTGGAAAGAGTTAAAACACAACCAATATAGTTGGTCTCAGGCTCTGTCCCTGTAGGATGTGAGACCTGTGGGAAGGGGCTAAAAGGAAGAGTAATTGCCCAAGTAGGAGTCTGGCTGGTAAGGGCTGCTGTCTTCACACGAGAGGAGCCAAAGGCAATCTGCCTTATGGAAGGCGATGGACTGGAGACATTACACCTCGCCTAGTTCCACATGGTGCTCAGATCATGCGGAAGCACAAGTGCAGCCAGGCCTGAAATCACAAACAGGTGACAGACATATCTAACACTCACCCCACAAGGATATGGAATGGCAGAATTCTCAACCTTCCCTCCTCAATCTATCCTGGAAAAGAAAGATTTCCTTCCTCTTTTCAAAAGGGAAGAAAAACCCTTGACAAGTCTCAAACATGTAAGCTCTGCTTCAACTAGGTAAACAGCAAATGTCCTTAGGAACTTTGAACATATTGGCTTTTCTTCTCAAGAGAAATTTATAATCTGCATGATGAACTAGGAAAATCACATTTGAAACACCACTTTAACAACAGTATTGTAGAATAGAATTCATTTCACTAATCAGTATATTGACATTAGCCAGACTACTGAAACTGTATCATTTATGGAAAAGCAAGGTACCAAGCCACAGTAAAAAGTCCAGCAGAGCCAGCTACAGCACAACAAGGAGCCAGAGACCCATGCTCACGCAACACCACACCAAAGGGTGTTAAATGGTATTGAGATTATAAACCAGAGTTTCTCCATCAAATGAAACTTCATCACAGAAGCTGGACTATCTAGAATTGCACCTGGACCTGCACATTTCCTAACTCATGCAGAAAAAGACACAGATGGAAAGTATCTTAATCCTAGTTGGCATGTCAGTCAGTGTTTGTCCCACAGAAGGAACAAAGCTTGTTTACAAGCAAACCCTGATTTGACACTTGTTCTTGCTCCGCTACTATGTCAGGAATTGTGCTGGAGGTGCTGCTTGTACAGCCATGCTATGAACTGTATCAGAAAGTTCATTCAGCTGAAATAAAATTTTTCATCTGGTTCTATCCCTCCATACAAGGCACAGTTAAACCAGCATGGTACAGTGGAACACTGCCACAAAACACAAAAAATTAAAAATAAAAAAATTTAAAAATCGCTCAATCTGGACAACAATTCTGCTAGTCAGGCCAGCACAAGATTCTGCAATGACACACAACAAACCAGATGTAAAAGCCAGTCTTTTGGTTCACATTCCTGCTAAGTCAGGTCGCTGGTGTAGTTTGCTGCGCAGCATCACCAGCACTTCACAAGGGTAGAACCAGCTTATACCACTAGTACATCCAAACATCCAGCCACTCCCTAAGGGAAAGAGAACTCTTTTTCAGAACATTGGCAAGTCTTAGTATGGAACATGTCCCCACATTAAAAAAAGAATAAAAGACATCCAATCCTCAAGACTACAATAAAAGCTATAACAGGATGAGTTTGATTTAAATGTTTTCAATTAAAAGTCTGATGAGGGCAGAAATTGATTTGAAAGATGCTTTGAGGATTTAAAAACATTCATGGTACAGTATTTGGAAGCCCTGTGAAAGACATGGAATTCTCCTCTACAACCACCATAAGTCTGCTTCTAGACTTCCCAGACAGTCATACCACTCTATAACTGTCATTGTAGAATGATCAGTTACACACATTAATATCTAGAACCTAATTAAAATTTTACAATGTTTGTTTTCCTGTCATTTCCAACCAGATCAGAAACTTTCCCATAAAGAAATGTGCCATGCCATGATCTTTAAGTGAGTCACCCAGAAGCTGATGGACAGTATTAAGAGCTAGTATTTCTTATCCTCTATAAGGGTTTCAGAGTAAATATCCTCAAGGATTTGTATCTGTTGCCTTACCAGGCAAAAGCTTTCTATCGTGGCATTTTTCTACTTTTAGGGCAGCTGCTTCTGGGACAAAAGTGGGTGTGATAACACAGATGTTCTACAGCAGCAACATCAGCTTAAGCAACCTCTAAGTCTGTCACTGTCCAGCTGCTCAATTCTGTCCCTACGCTGGGGAATCTATTTAGCTGGGGAATCTATTTGACTGGGGAATCTATTTAGCTGAAAACCAGACATTTTTTTCCTGGGTATTCAATAAAATCAGTTCCCCAGTCCATTGTCAACTACACACACAGCTGTGTCACCACAGTGCACATGTCCATATCCAACATAAATGTTGGACAGATTAAATCATTTAATAACACCTTAAGATGATTGCTAGTAGCCATCCTGATTTCTTTTTTACTTCCTTGTGCCTTATTCTCCCTCCCTCCCAAGTTTTTGCGTGGCTGGCTGGAAAGCCAGATCAGATGCAGATTAAAACTAGTAGAGAGTGTGTGCATGTGTGTGCGTGTGTGTGTGTGTGTGAGTGTAGGTCAGTTCCTTGATCTGGTTCAGCCTGTGCTGGCTGACAGAAGGTGAGGAATGAGCAGGCTGGACTGACTGCTCCTTTTGTTGGCAGTGCCAGTTTCGTGTGTAACCAGAGGATGTGGTTGTATGATACAGCTAAGTTGGTCTAAGCTGGCTCTTGCCAAAAGGGGCAGTCTTGGATGCGTGCCTTTGTTGCTTCTCTGTGCCAACATTGGTGCTTGTCTGCCCTTATGATGAGATGAAATGACAGGAAACTAATCCTAATCCCTTCTCCCCCTCCAGTTTACTTTTCACTAGTTTACTGTTGGTCAGAGAGGATTCCATACTGTGTGTATCTGTCTATTTTGTTTCCCTCTCATCTCATGGGCTTTAACCTATCCTTCAGTGATCCTGGATAAGCAGCTTTAAGAGCAATTTCTCTAAGTCATTTTGTCACATGGTAAATGTAAAGTGGAATACTGTTTTTACCAATGGCTGAGCTAATCAGGTTTCCTGTGTGCTTACTATGATATGGTGTTGCAAAGGCAAGAGGATGCACTTAAACAGCTACCATGTAAAACAAGCTTCAGAGCAGTTTAGTCTTTGTAGTTTGCAGGTTTGACAAAGGGAATATTTTTCAGAAAATTAATTATGGCTGTGGTTCTTAATCTTATTGCTTGTGCAAAATTGACTTGTCTTGTTTGTCTACCTGAAATTGAAGTGTCTAAATGCCTTCAGAAGTTAGAAATGGATAAAGATTAGTTATAATTTACAAGTAATGTCTACAGTTTCTCTTGAGCAGATCTGTTTCTCCCAGGTGTCATGGTCCATGCTGTGACAGTAGTTTTGTGTCTTATAGCAACATAACTTAAAAACTCCTGGCTCCTGAGAGAATGCTATTGCCCCTGCATGCTTCTGGAAATATTCACATAATCATGGTATAATTAAGATCTTGACAGTCAGTATTTAAATGAACCAAGGACTATCACCTTCCCTTACATGAAAATTCAATAACCAGAGTAAAACATAGAGGAATTTTTACTTAAAATTAAAACATAAAATAAATTTTAAAATAACTGAGTCAATATTAGAGAAACACAGAAAAAAAAAAATCACATGCAATTATCAAGAAAGGACACCTCTCTAAACAACTTTCCCTTGTTTGCATTTTCCTTTATTGCCCAAGTTGCCAGGGCAATAGCAATTTCCTACTGATTTAAGAATTGCTAAGCAACCTCCAGCACCTAACAGCAACAGCATGTGTGTGCAGCTGGGCTATTTTGAGTAGACAGGGCATTTTTTTTATTTTAAACGTAAGAGCAGCCTTCTGTTAAATTACCATGCCAGCTGAGGTCAGCCAGCCAAGAAGCAATCTTGGGGCAAAGTGGCTTTCAGTGGACAAATCTTTGAAATTAGTGACAAGACTGGAAGAGAATGCCATGACATGCCCAAAAGCAATTATATCCTCTAGGTCATCACAAATTTAAAAAATAACCCAGAAGTGAAATTTTCACCAGATGAAAGCAGAGGCAGCACATTAGCTTGAGAAGTTTTAACAATCACAATGAGAGATATCTTTAGATATCAAAGCCACCAACAGGAAGACCTGCAAGGTTGTATTAAAAAAAAAATTCCTCTCCTGTCAGTCAGCTTAACTTAGACACACAACCGTTGGCAGAATTATTTCTCCAGTTAATTGAGAGCTAACATGATGACACTGCCCATGAAGAATATACAATAGAGTCAGCAGTGAGGCAAACATCACAAAGACTGGATCCTGGAAGAGGTACACTCTTGAGGACTTCTTCAGGAACCACCTTAAGTTAAGAAACCAAATTATGCAGACCACTAAAAAGAGGCCACCTTAGATTATGGAGTTTTATTTGAACACATTCCACAGGCATTTGACTTCTGCAAAATTAATCTGTCATCAGCTTCCTTTGCTTCCACAAAGTAATTGGGAGCAGGGATGGGCAGAGGGGCACTCTCTGCAATCAAAAAGTAACCAAATTCATTCTGGATTAGAACCAGTGATTTGGAGGTGTAAATTGTCCATTTTGCCATGATCACAAGCTACTACACTGCAAAGCCTGTATTACAAAGCCAAAGATTGCAACACGTGGGAATAAAGATGCTGGTAAAACACTGTGCTGGTAACACTGCAGTAACAGAGGATATCTTTGAATCTTCGCCCCTCTCTCTGCTACCACCTCCAGCAAATCTAGCAGTACGAGAGTCAAAATATGCTTGGGCCAGCAAGGAATGTTATCAGACAAAAGGCATGAACAGCGGTATAGAGATATGAGGACATGAGGGAGAAAAGACACGCATCTAGTGCAAACCATCAACTGCATCATTTGTGCTGTAGACAACGTCTTGCACATGATTTAGACAACCACTCATCAATTATGGTATTTCTCAAGCCCTAAATATTTCCTTCATAAAACATTAACATTTCCTTCACTCCAGCCAGCAGTGACAGAAAGTTTTTAAGAGATTTTCAAAAATCATCATTAAACATTCATTTCTTAAAGCCACAAATAGCAAGCTAAGAAATGTAGTTTGACATTCCAGCTATTTTTAAAGAAATATTTTTCATTCTTCAACATGTATTTGGAGGAACTTTGTGGCTTTCAAGCTCATGGAACTATGGGTACACAGAGAACTGATAATACCAAAGCTAGTTTTGAGATTAGCAATGATATTTACAACAAACAATCCTTGCTGGAAAAAGAAATGAACTCTCCACCAATTTCTGAAGTCCTTACTTTACTTCAAAGCATGAATGAGGACAACATCCTTCTAATTCAGAGGATGTTAAGCCTTAAACTGGTGAAGTACTTTATAGACATCAAATTCTCTCATACTTCTCAGTGTGTTGAATGAATGATCTAGTTTGTGAGACTAAAGATGATAGCTACTGAAGAAATAACAGTTTTTGCTGTGTTTTTGTAGTTCAAAGAAGAAAAGAGAGCAAAAAAAATGTCATGTTCAGGTGTCATGTGCCAGTGGGTACACTGATGTATTTTAGGTCTTGGTCATGATAAAGTTCAACATCATAACTAAAAGAATTCAGCCTACTGCTATGAAGCTGTTGGTTCCTGCTGCTTTCCTTTTGTCTGATCTAATGATTGTGCACCATAGGGTGACTCAGGTCAGCCAGACCAGCAGACGATTCACCCTGCAGAACATCAGAAGCCATTTATTCCCGGATCAGTCGGCTGGCCATGCCCTGTGGCTGCACAATCACCAGTTCTGCTGCAAAGGAAGAACCAGGAGTGCAAGGCTGTGCAGAGGTTTGACCTGCCTTTGCAAGAGCAGCACACTGAAAGATCAACTTAACTGTAATGTCAAAGAGCACACTTAAATATCTAGCAGCAGTGCCAACTTAGGCAGCCTGCTACACATTCCCACTCTCATACCTTCCTCATTGTGAAACCAGCATAAATCTTACAGAGACAACATGTACTGGACCAGATGAAAAATAATCTAGAGAAAAACACTTCTTTCCAGGAGGATGTGTTCTCCAGAGTGGCTCACCATGGCCACAAAAACAGCTATGCCAGCAAAAACAGAGGGAGCTGAGAAAGGGTGCAAGCTTTTTGAGCCTGCACTGCTGCCAAAGAAATGCATGATGAACTGCAGTGTGTTTAGAACAGAACTGCCTGCTTTCCACCACCTTCTGACTGGCTGGCTTCCTTGCAATCACTGTCTGATGCATCTTTTAAAATTTCCTTCATGTTAAAGGCAAAGCATTCCTCCTCACCCCATAGGGGCAAGTGGTGGAAGCAATGGATTCAGCCAGCAGCAAAGGCATGTGGCAGTGGATGCCAACAATTGATGGAAGCAGGGAGGCTACAGCAAACTAGAAAAGGGAATGCTGATGATCTGCAGCCAGATGTGAGCTTTGACTTGGAAATTCACAGCTGAAAAAGTATAAAGGAATTCTTGCTGAATATGGATTTAGAGCAGACTGGGATGAGAAAGTAATTGGATGAGAGAAGCATGGAAGTAAGGCCTCAGAAGAAACAACACACTTTCAGACAGAAAAACTGAAATTTGGGTCTAGAGCTGGGTGACACACGGCATAATAAAGTGTTGACTTAGGTAAGGCAGGAAAGACAGGTCAGGGAACAAATCTAGACTAAAATAAAATAATTTTTTTTTAATTTATAAATTTTTAACAGAAAAGGAAGAATTAAAACAAAGATAAAGTAGTGAAATGTCAGTCAGTTCAGTTCCTGGCACAAGCACTCACTGCTGCACAAAGCAGAAGGCAAAACTACAAAACCTTAAAATCTTAAGGATTTCTTGGCAAGGTTTTTTGGGAACTTATTTTTGTGTATCTGACAAAGTAGTTTTACATTTTATCTAATTCAGTCTGATCATGGGCTGTGACTGAGACTGTATGTCCATACTGCATCACCACACCACAATTTGAAATTCTTGCCTTCTCACCTTCAATAAGTGATTCTGCAGCCATAGAGAAAGTCAATTCAGCTTCCTGTTCTGATGGAAAGCTACACCTTGAAACATGCTTGTTTTCCCATTGCAATAGCAATCTGAACCATGCAACCATAGATTCCACAGATCTCATTAAAAACAAACCAAAAAAAAACCTAAACCAACAAACAAAGAAAAAAGAAACATAGGAGGAAGACCTATTGAAAAATGACAGCTTTCAGTTACCTCATGTGAAGCACAGTGTGAAACCAAAGGCTGAAACAGTCTACGAGACATTTTCTGACCCCAGTCACATTCTTTAGTCATGACAGTATGAAACTGTCTACAGAAATTAAACCAATCTGAATTGGTTTTGTCTCTCCTCCTCATCAACAGACACTGGGTGTGGAATTCAAATTTCTTTGCATTTACTGGCATCTTCTAATGCAGCTACCCAGAATGACATTCATTAAGTGGAAGGCCCAGCAGTTGATTTACTAGATACTCTGTTCCCTTTTTCCCTTACAACAGCTGACTTTCTACCCTTGGATTTCCCCACTACTGAAAACAGGTAAGGACTTTCTTTAGTGATTCACAGAGAAGCTAAGACCAATATTACTGTCCTGTTTATGCTAACTAGTTTATTGAAAAGAAGTAGCAAGTACTCCCTAACATGGAAATCTAAACAATGTTAGTAAAGAACATGGTGTAGGGATGAGGGAATCAGAATTGCTGCTGTTCTTTGTCAATTCAAAGGATACCAAATTCAACCGCTTCTTTCTTTAAAACAAGTCTTACTAATTGCTCAGCAGCATAGAAAAGTGCACTGTGCTGTCACACTTGACACTAATACAAATTCAAAATATTTTATCTCTAAGCAATACTACCCCCTGCTTTTAGTGGCTACAAGCAATTTTGAAGTCAAAACCTAAGAACAAAAGGTGTAGACTAAAGACAAAAATGAACACAACAACACCTACCTTACTCACAGTTCCCACAGATAAACCCAGCTCACTTCCATGCCAGCAGCTCTCTCCCCAGTCACTGAAAGAGGAAACAGGACACAAACATTCAGAGATCTAAAAACAAACAACCAAACAAAACCAAAGACAGCCCATTTTCTCCTTTAAGAGTAAGGAGCAAAGTCCTTTATCTGGGATTCTTTTTAAACAGAATCTTTAATTCATTTGGTACACACTAGAGAAGTTGGATTGAAATACCACCAAGACTGCCACGCTGGTATACACACACCATGTTACTTGCAGAGCAGAACTTTTATTTTAGGACTGCTGCTTTGCCAGTTCTGAAGAATGCCTTGTTTGCTACTAAGACAGAATATTCACCAAATCATATACTCAATTTTCTAGTCCCTGTACTGAAATCATTCTTAAACACTGGACAGTAGAACTTAGAGACTGTTATAACTAGTTTATCACAGCTTATCCATCTACACAAAAACAGGGAAAAGATAAAAGTACATTACAGAGATCTTTGAAGACAGCAAAGGGAATCCTATTTTGGAGGAGGGGGAGGAGAACAATCCCATGCACCTTAAAAACTCCTAAATGTACTGAAGTAACACATCATTTTCTTTGGCAATACAGTTCTAAAAGGCATACACAAGCAACAGCTAACTAGAAAACAATTACTTTGGAGGCTCTAGAAGATTGTTGTTTGAAATGGCAATGAAAAAGTTAGAAGTTGCCATACATTTAGTCCTACTTCCTTAGCCACCTTTAAAAAAATACACATCAAAGTTTCCATTCCATTTCCTCCTCCAAGATTTTCAGACTTTAGGGTTTCCTAGACATCAGAAGCACAGAACTGCAGTCAAGATGCCATGACATTCTGTCAATAAGATAAAATAAAAAAGAAATAGGCACCTCCCCAAATACAAACTTCAGACCAGATGGACTTTGGACATGAGTATTAACAAAGTTCCACTGAAAAGGAAAAAAATAAATTTAAAAAAAATAGTATAAGTGATCTATTACTTCAACATCAGAAGGAGTAAGATCAGTTAGACTGATTAGTCTCAATGCCTGGATAGCCAGCTTAACACCAAAAGTGATTTTTCTGATCCCCAACAAATAAAAGAATTTTATTATGTTTCCACTGTTTAGAAAGAGCTACAGGTAATGAATTGCTCATCTCCTTGGTCCACTCTCCTCCACTCACCTCCACTAACTTGAAGGAGAAGGATTTACAATACTGGTACAAAAGGTAAAATAACCAAACAAGTAAGGACACAACTACTTCAGAAACTTCCCTTATAGAGAATGTTCCTATTTTTCTCTCAATAAAATCTGCCAGCACACATTAATCATTGTTCTATCCCAGAATCAAGGAGTCATTCTGTCACCTCTCACAGTATTTGTCATCAAGTCAATATTTAAAATTACCTACAACTACTTAATTAATTTAATGTGAGAACCCATAATAAGTAATTATTTTTCTTTAATAAAGTAATCAAACTGATACAACTGTAATTAAACCTAATAATGATGCAAGACTACACAATGAAGTATACACTTACAATGTACTTTTTACTGAATTGCAGATCCTAGATTTTCTAACAAGCAAGGCAAAAAGGCCTCAAGAAGTTAAGGAAAGTCTTCCACAAAGATAGTGAACAATTAACCACTGTTAAGAGTTTGCTATTCCAACATAATGAACAAGGTACCTGAGAATTTAATGAAACAATTTTGCTGGAACATTCTTCTTGACAGCATTAAGCACATAACATCACAATTTAGTTGTGATGATGCTGGTTCTTTAAATCACAAATTGTGAGTGAAATTTATCCATATATTCAATCTTGACCTCAGTGCAAGTTTTTGACATAGTTTGGTTTTGAGCGGGATTTTCATTTTTTAGTTTGCTGTTGTTTTGGGATTTTTTTTTTTTTTTTTTTTTTTTTTTGGAGACTCAGGTATCCCTGAAACCACTTTTCACAATAGGGAAGTGTGGAAAAGCTAGAAATGCAATTCACTTGAAGATTTGTGTTGGCCAAACCCTAACTTCCAGTAATCTTGGTTCACTGAATATTATCTTCCAATTTAGGACTGCAACAACACTGATAAAGCTGAACAATCACCAAGCTGCTGCACTTAAGATCCATGTTCTCCAGAGTCTCCATTGAGTCAAGAAAGGTCCAACACAGATTTTTTTTTTTATCTGCTTTTCCTGGTACAAGGAATCTGCTGATTTTCTACAGAAAGTAAAACCCCATAACCAGTCAGATTAATCTCTGTATTTTTTTCAGTTCATTTTTTTCCTTGCCTTATCTTATTTACCTCTCCTGACTTTCCAACACTTCCATTAGCCTTCTCAGGTGCCTAGAGATCCTTGTTCTCCCACTCAAAACTCATCCTCCCAGACATCAGACATTTTTCTTACTTTGTCTAACTAAGGACTAAAGTTCTATTTCAGACACTCTGGCCATTAAAAAGTCAGTTTCAAAACTTTCAGTCTCATTTGCCAACAAAGTCCCTGCTAAACCTGAGACAGTAAAAGTATTGCATCCTGCAATTTACTGCTTGGTTGTCTGAATCCCAAATAGGAGATAACTGGCTTGCAATAGGCATGAACAGTCACCAATTTTTTTTTCTAATATGTGTGTGCTACTAAGCTAAGAGATCCTCCAGGTACAACATATTCCTATCGTTATTCTTATTCACTTACTCCATTGAATTTCAATCCAGCTTCAAGACAAAACAACAGAAAACCCAGACACACCCTGCCTTTAAAACTAACAAGTCAAACTTCACAAATATTTAGCAGAACAGCCTCACAACTGTAATGAAACACAAGCTCTTTACAGCTTCTTCTACACTGCAGTGAGTGAGCAAAGATTAATCTGATAACTGAAACATTTTCTGGCAAAATTCCACAGTTAAACTGCTTTTGCTATTCTTTGCCCACAGCACAATCAAAACATTCCTCCAACACTCCTTTTTCCTCTCACTACAGTCAATGCAGGCAGAACTCTACTGTCCTAGATTTTCTGAAGAAAAAATAGTGTCATCTCTAAGAAATGCAGAAGTCTCATCTTGCTGATAAACTTCTCCATCCAATGGAAAAGTTTATATGTCAGTGTTTACATGCTGAAGCCAAATGGCTGCTATTCCAGTGATTTCAATGGCTTATTGCCTTCACTGGTGACTTGGAGTTTCAGCATGCCTGAACAACACAGAAACTGACTGACAGGACTCAGTAAGTCTGATCAGAATATGGCAAGGCAGAATTCATATCCCACCCTTCCAACACCTAGACTGTCTCCCAGATGGAGGCTTTAAAAAGATTTGACTCAGGTGATCTGCTCCTGTAAGTCATGTCCAACAGGACATATGAGAGGGAATTTACAGTTATACTAGACCTAACATAAACATGGCCCTACCAGTCACCCAGAGAAAGCTCTCATCTGGATACAGGTCCATCTTACAGGGTGGAATAGAAATTAAGTTACAATGTAAATTACAATCACATTCTCCTGGGAAACTTCTTATATTGCTATAAAGATCACAAGGGAAGGCAAAAATAGTAATTTTTTTTTAATTATTCAAGTAGAGTCTTTCAATGTTTTTTTTTCCAAAAGTTTCTGCCTGAAGGAGGAAAAGCTTCCCTGTATTGACAGAAAGTGAATCTTGTCTCATCTTTGCTCAGAGCTGTACTATCACACAGATAAACAACTGCAGAGCGAATGAGTTCATCGTAACATGGCTGTGGTTGTGTGTAAAGGATGATCTCATCTGAGTAAGCCTAAACAGGGTGTCAGCCATATGGATCAGTCATGCAGTGAAGATAAATCCTCAGTGCTCCCCTAAACCATGGGAAGTGTAGAACTCAAGGAACCACACATCCCCTCCCTGCTGTGTCTATAACTAGTCGTAATTGCCATATATTACAGGAAACATTAATTTGAGGTTAAAACAATCTGTCATGTAGACCGTCCCAGACCAAAATTAATTTCACAGAACTAGACATATCATTTCAGTCTCCTGTTCCCCTGACATGAAGATACTCTGAAGATGATGTGTAGTCAGCACATTTATTTGCCCCACTAGAAGATGGCAAAATAGGAAAGTTTCTGCACTGCTTTATGCCAGAGCCCCTGCACTGTGGTACATACACATTTCAGTATGTATCCATGGCAAGCAGAGACAACAGCACCAGCAACTCCTGACCATGTCAAGGAGAAAGTTTTTCTTTCAGTGCCAAAAAGGCAGCCCCCAGTGACCAGCTGTTAACAAATAATATGCTGGCACATGCAGCAGCAGTTACCATGCTTCCTCTGCTGTACTCCACAAAAACTCTGCTATTCTGGATCAGCAGAGCCCAACAAGCTGAAATAGGAAGCATAAGTTAATTAAGAAGGATAAGGAGAAGTAGTCAACACTCTAGTTTGTAGTAAGAGAGCAAAAGCAGATGGATGTCAAGAGGTTAAGGTGCAGAAACCTCCAATTAAAAGCTCAGACTTTAGCTTTCAAGATTTAAACAGACTTGTGACTCTGTGTTAAATTTCACCTTCTTGAAGAGGTGTTATCAATATGTCTGTGTGCCTAAATCATTTCTTCTCACAAGAATAATGATGCTGCACACACACACAAGAAAACGAGGGAGGGAAAGGAATGCTGCACAAACTAAATTCATTACATCAATTTCTGAAATATAAACCAAACTAATTTAAACAATTGCATTACCTCACTAAATGACAAATTCTAAGATTTATCTGTGTGGAAAATAAGTGTCTTGAATAAGAAATAGGAAAGGATCAAAGGAAATGAAATACTGTTAGCAGCCTTGTTTCTTCACATCTGAAAACAGTATCAGACTGAGGGCAGATTCCTGTACAAGCTGCATGCACTGTTTGCCCTCTGCAAGGACAACCCACACTTAAAAATCAGAATTGTGTGGCACAATGTGGCACATCTAAGTCTGGTAATGAAAATTCTCCTCACCCCAATGCCATTCATTTCCCCTGAAGAAGCCACTTAACAGTGTTTGCACTCCAGAAAGCATTCAAAGGTTGGAAGGTAAAACATGCACATGCATCCCTTAAGAACTGAACAGAGTGTTTGACAAAGAAATGAGTTTCTGAATTCACACAAACTCATCCATTTCATCTAACACCCACACATAAAAGAAGAATCATAGGAACAGTTTTAAACCATAGTTCCTTTCAACTATAGCTCTTAGTATTTTGCTCCTTCACTCCACCTATGCATTCCTGCAGCTCTCCCCTGTTTTTTATTTGGGGGTCTGAGGGGGAGAGGAATAGAACACCCAGATTAAAAATCAGGTCTCTAACCTGGCAAAGCATGCAGCTCCACATCACTACTGAGGCAGCAGCACAAGGTGGGGAGAGGAAAAAAAGCAAATGGGAATATGAGCTGTTTAAGACAGCCCCCACCACTAAAAGAAACGTCTGTGTAACCACATCCTCTGTCTGCAGTCTCAGTTCAGCAATATGTCCAACAGGAAATAATTAAATTTGGCTTTTCCAGAGTAGGTGTCTGACAGTTTGAGACCACTAAACAATTGCTTTTTCTGCTTCCTCTCCAACAGTTTGTCAGGAAAAGACACTGACCCTCAGGACACAACTGATTTAAAAAAAAACCCACAACTTTAAAGGAAGAGCTTTGTATAACTGTAATATGATTTGCTAATTATTACCACTTTTCACATAGAGGAAATCAACTGTACTCCTCAAAAGGAATCTTAATCAAATACTGAGTTATCAGTAAGTAAACAGACATTGAGATAGTCCAATTGTACTATCTACAACACAGGAAGGACAGCTGAGTACAGAGAACAAAAGCAGAAGAGTATTGGAGTTGCTATAAATTGTGCTTTTGAGGTAAAAAGCATATAAGGAGACACCCTGAACATTCCAAATGAGTGCAACAATTAATCTTATGATAATGTTTTGACACATCATAAGAATTCATCTGCTTTCTGCTCCAACATCCAAACCTTTTTGTTCTGATATTTCTCTCTCTCTAGTACAGCTACTGTTTTTCCTACTAAATACAATACAGGAATTTAATCATGGCTCAACAGTGAAGGAAATAGTAGGGATTGCTAATATTATCATTATTAATAATATTATTATCATAATCATTAAATTAAAGGGTAGTTTTATTGCCTGAATGTACATTTCACCTGGAGGTTCAAGGATGAAAGTCTGAAAAATGCTGCTGCTTTGCCATGCCAGTAGAAGACAGCATCAAAAAAAAAAACACAAGCAAGAAAGCACTCCTCCTCAAACCTAAGAGTTTCCCATTATTTCATATTCAAGAGAAGGAAAAATTAAAAGACTGCTTTTGGAAAAATGCCACATTCTCTTAGTTTTATGTCAAAATGTCTTCTTTGCATTTTTCTTTCTCTTCTCTCCCTTTCTTTGCATTTTATTTCATTATCTGCTTACTGCCTGAAGATTTGAGAGCCTTCTCCTACATGATGATAGGAGAGGATGGCCTTAATTAAACAGAAATTAAAGGTGCAACTGTTGGAACCAGCAAACATAGCTCTGCTCATATTTTGTATAGAACAGTGTGATGCTCAAGAAGCTGTAACTGGCAGTGTTTCACTCTTTTCCTGAAATCACATTTGGTTTCTAAATTGTAAGAGAGGAAGGATTGGAAAGGGCTCAGTAAGCCAATATCTGATAATTAATAAGGGTAAATTTGCCTACTTGTGGAAAAATTGAGGCATTTGCTTTTAGCCCTGTGTCTTTTGCTCCTTTCAGGAGAAAGCCCAAATCTAAAGAACAGAAAAGGAGTTCACAGTCAGCTTCAGATCATACACTTATTTTAAATTCTATTATTAGATTCTATTTAATCACAACTCTTAGATCACTCATTAAATCACTGCAGCAAATGGGAACAAATCGGTGTTCCTTTCATTTGATATTCAGTAATGACTGAAATATTTTTGGAAATACTTATGAAGATCTAAAGGCATTACACTTCTACCAGTTCAACAGTAGGGATTTTACAGAAACGTGTCTTTACAGAAACCTAGTGAGGGGTTTTGTGCAAGCAGCAGATATATCATAAAATCAGTGGTGGAAGTTCATTTGTATTTTTATCTGAAAACCAACACACAAGTAGAAAACACACTTCCAATAAATCAGCTATGCCACAACTAGCCCTGATGTCAAATACAAATTTAAAATAAAGACAGAATGTTGGGATATACATATTCAGCTCAGAATAGCCACATTTTATATTTTCCAAATATTCAGAGCTGTGTCTTCAGATCCTAACAAGAAATAAAATGCACATTTTGACCTCCAAGATATAGAAAAGAAGCTACAGACTTAAACAGAAACATTTTTAATGTCTTCAAAATGCATTTTCTATGGATGGCAGGTTAAAATGCAGTTTCACAGCACAGGCCTCGATGCTGTCTGGACAAACGATAGCAGAAAGGGACTGCTAAAAGCAGCAGCAAACCTGCAACCCTTTATTCAGCTCACTCATGGCTCATTTTGTAAAACAGAACCACACAGAACCGCATGAACACAAAGTTGGCATGATGCAGAGCAAGGCTACACAGATGCAGACCGTGAAGATCTCGGGTTATTTCCACTAACACACACACAGAGTTGTCAGTTTTCATCCGTGATCAGGGAATATGTGAAATCACAGTCCTCTCCGATACAAGATTGTACAGACACAGGGAGGAAGACAAACGGCTGGGACACGCGGATGTTACCTCAAAGAAGCGCCCAGACACAGCACGGACAGGCATCTTCCCGGTGGGGAAAATGAACCGGCTCAAGGGAGCCCGGAGGGGGCGGCAGGACCCGGCGGCGGCTGCTGCCCAAACCCCTTGCGAGCCCCTGTCAGCGCTGCCCGGCCTCGAACACCGCGAAGAGCCCCCCAAAACCCCCCCCACACCCGCTGAACGCCCGGGACGCTTCTCAGGGGGAGGGCGGGGAAGGGCCCAGCGGGGACACAGCGCGGGGCTCCGCAGGGGAGCGGCCGTGCCCCAGCGCGGGAGGCCCCTCGGGGCGGGCCCGAGCCCACCCTCCCTCTGTCTGCCGCTGGCGCTGCCCGAGGCCGCCCCGCAGGTCCCGGCCGAGCCGCAGCTCCGCGCTCACCTGGTCACGGCTCCATCTCGCCTGAACCCGCCCGTGCCCGTCCCCGGCGGAGAAGGCACCGCCCCGCTCCCGCAGCCCGGCCGCGCCACCGCCGGCCGGCGCCTCGCAACCGCGGAAGCGCCCGCCCCCCGCCAGCCCCACCAGTCAGAGCCAGAGGCGCCGGTGAGCGGCACGAGGGGTGACCAATGGGCTGCGAGCACCTGGGAAGCGTCGCCTGAGTGACGGGCGCGCAGCCTTAATTCAGAAGATAATATTCCGTGAAGGAGGTTAACTGGAAATTGAGGTTGGCCAGCAGAAATCTTCGAATGAAATACATTTCTAACTTTTCAGCATTTTCATGTGTGAAAAGCAGTTTGGGGTACCTGAGTCTCAAAATCCCAGAGCAGCCAAAAATGTGGAGTGTGCTGCTGTCACTGCCTGACCTATGTCTGAACCTGTGGCAGGGGTGGTCTGGTCCTGCTCTTGGAGAAGCTTCTGGATGTGGTACAAAGCCAGGAAAATAAATGGTCCAAGTGGGTGAAATGTCCATAATGAAAACTTCGGGTCAACTGTGGTGGGTTGAGCAGAAAATAGAGGAATGATGGCATCCCTGAGGAGCAGATAGTTGGAGTGTTACAATATCATTATAAATAGGCAGTGCACTTTACCTGCAGCGTATGTTTCAGCCCTGCTTACTGTATCTCAAAAAGAGCATGAGTCATGACAGAGACTCTAACAAAGCTCTGTGAAGCATTGTCTCACACCATGAAGCTGAAAAAGTTAGGGATCATCTTTCAAAACAAAGAAAAGAGCGAGGTGTACAATAACAAGTGATATAAAGAAGGCGGGCCAGAGGCCTTCCTCTCATTCTCTCAGACAGTCAGAGAAACTAGAGGACGGGATATAACTGCAAAGCAAATGTATGTGAAGTAGTTAGGAAAAAATGTTTGTGCTGTGTACAATTAATCTGTGAACTTCATGATAAGAAGTTGATGGTACAAGTATGTTAAGAAGAAGCAAATTCTTAGTCAGTTAATGCCAGTCAGCCACTATCTTGCCCTGGTTTCCAATCCTGACATTTACAGCTTTTGCTTTTCATTCCTAGGGATCCAGTTCAGCTTTGGCTACACACATAAATCTTGAGTAACATAATTTTTCCCTACTGTTTGACAGGGTTAGCCCTGCAGAGGTAGTTTAGTGGAAGAATAGGAGTCAAAAACAAAACGTTCCCATGCATGATGGTAATTTTGTGAGTGTCAGGTTTAATGACAAGTCAGGAATATTCCACCTCCCATGTTTTCTGTAACAGTTATTTAGGGGTCTGAGAAAATATTCCAAGTAAGTGAGAAAGCATGGATGTCTTCCTGTTCTACATTGCTGCCTTAGCAACAATGGTGTGTGCCTATTCTTGAAATCATTTTCTTAGAGAAGTGTTAATAGATGTGTTTACAGAACAGAGGAGAATGGATGATGCGTGCAAGCACATGACACAAACTGGTGACAAAACTCACAACTCTGTCCATATTTCCAGTTCACAAGCTGAAGTCCTGTGCACTGTATCTTCCTTCAAACATGTGAACATTTAAGAGATGGAACTGATTTACAAACTTGCCTGTTACAGATTGTTTTCAGTAAGCACCACCATGTTTTGCTCAAAGGTATTTACAGGCCTTGATGCATATATAGTAGGGGAAACCATAAAAGAATACCTCCACTTGTCCATAAAATCTTTCCTGTCTCTCACCAGGAACAGGACAAGTGGAGAA